>JBBPLE010000469.1:0-26981 GCA_038089675.1 Boletales sp. KT-2023b | reverse complement strand
AGGCTGTCCATCCAAGCTTTCCTCTACTGATATCTGGCATGCTGTGCATCTAATCACTAGTAACAAGGCAGAGAATGCTGTTCAGGTCACCAAAACCCTCTCCACCATCACCAACCAATCCCTCCATCCTAATACGGTCCATCATCACTTGAAAAATGTTGGTATGAAGGCTGTAGTCAAGTCTAAATAACCTCTACTCTCAGCAAAGCATTGCAAAGCATGGTTGGACTTTGCCTATGGACACAAAGACTGGACTCTGGAAGACTGGAAGCAGGTAATATGGTCAGATGAGACCAAAATCAATCACCTAGGGTCAGATGGGTGCAAATGGGCATGGAAAAAGGCAGGAGAGGGATTTAGTGACAGGTTGGTGGAGGGGACAGTAAAGTTTGGTGGTGGTTCCTTGATGATGTGGGGCTGTATGACTTGGAATGGGGTTGGATATGCTGCCAAGAATGATGGTAGGATGGATGGTGACCTTTACCTTCAAATTTTGAAGGATGAACTCCAGAATACCCTGGAGTTTTATGGGTTTAATCCTCCTGATACCATCTTTCAGCAGGATAATGACCCCAAGCACACCTGCAAGAAGGTCAAGGAGTGGCTAGAAGAGCAGGAATTTAAGACTATGGTATGGCCTGCACAGTCTCCAGACCTTAGCCCCATAGAACATGTCTGGCTTTGCCTCAAAAGGAAGCTTGCAGACTATGAGGAGCCTTCTAAGGGGATGGAGGAGTTGTGGAGAAGAACTCAAGAGGAATGGGAGAAGATACCAGCTGAGGTGTGTCAGGGATTGATTGAAAGCATGCCTAGGAGGATTCAGGCAGTCATTAAAGCCAAAGGATGATATACCAAGTACTGATAAATACCAAATACCATATTCATTACTGAAAGTCCCAAAACTGTTACAATGGAGTTCTTGTTTTAAAATGGCCATATCCCTGCCATTCCTGGATGGAATCACATGACCCAGGGTCCGATAGATAGCCAGGGGTGTGTACTACTATTTGTCCCACCAATGCTAAGCGTAATTCCCACGGGTGTTTGCAGTGCACTTTGCACACTGTGTTAAGGTTAGCACATTGTAACAGTTTTGGGAGTCACTGTACATCAGTATGTCATTCCCAGCCCCTGTCCTTGACCTAGGCAATTATCGTTAGGTCTACACTTGTTCCTACCTGGGGCAAGTGTAACATATTTACAATATCATTTAGACATACAATGTAGAAGAGTTGCGAGATATTGAGCATGACATTGATGCTCCATCACTAGCAACACACAACAATTCTGACCCTTGGGGGAGCTATGACATACCTGCTAGTGGTGTTCCAACTTACAGGGACCAGGATATCATGGCTGTCAAACGAGATCAACTGGGAGATGCATTGTGGATGGACTATGTAGCCACATGGTGGGAAGTAGGAAATCCAGTTGAGAGTTTACAACCCAATTAAAATTCTGTATTGATAGACATGCATGTATTCAAAATTTTATTACAAACATGTTACACAACAATGAGAATATGGTGACTTCAGGGCCCTATAGCCTGCATGACTTCCAATATCCTCCTCTTGAGCCAATTGACCCAAATACCAGCATGTCATGGCAATGTCTCCTCAGAGAGAAGTATGTACATATCAACATACTCTGCATTCTTCTCAAAGAGATCAATTACCACTGCACATTCTCCCTCATTCAGGGTTTCGACTTCAAGGTCAATCAACTGCTTGATAGCCATGACCCAGGACCTACTGGAAGCTTCCTGTTTGCTGGCAAGGGGATTTGCAGCCTGGCTTTGAACAACCTGGCAATAAGAAGAAGAGGGGAGGTTGGACATGGCTTCACTGAAGGCTGCAATGCTGCTTCAAAATGTATTGTTGATTGAATTGAGTTGATCACCAACATGACCAATGGCTGAGTGGACCATGCTGCTGGCATGGCACTTCTGAGAGGAGCAGCCAGATCCAGATTGAGTTACACCTGATACTATTGATCCATCGTCATCTGTAGCTTTACGCTTACCAGCAGATACTTCACCACATATAGATCAAGAAGAGCTGACAACAATGTTATCAGATACTGAATTGGAGTTGGGTGGAGGGGGAAGTGACACAGAGGGAGTGGGAACCAGAGAGGGATTTGGCTGGGCAGAGGGCATGATCAACAGAGAAGGAGGGGCAGGAGCCAATGGAGCCATCAGGACAGCACCAACAGTTCCTAAGGTACCAGTGCTGCTGGCATCACCATCACTGGATCCAGAAGATGGTACACTGGCAGCTTGAGTTCCCTCAACCAATATGGTATTGTTATCATGGATTGTGAAGAAACTGTGTGCCCAAGTGTCATGAGATGAAACAAATAACTTGAGTTGATTGTAATATGTCCAACCTTTATTCTTGAACAGGGTGGCAAGGGGATTATGCTATATGAATGAAGTTGAGGCACTTGCTCAGTTCAGAAATATTGGACATACATTGACATAGCTGGTCCAAATGGTTTTGGATTCATCACTGATGTCAGCATCAAGCTTGTCTGAGTAAGTAAATCTGGATGTATTGGTCACAAGCTTGTGAATGACATCAAAGATTTTCCTAAGCTGGTCACCAATAACATACACTGAATTGATATAATGGAAATGTACATACCCAGTTCCATTTCTCCTTGCAGGAGGTCACCATCTTCAGTCCACCCTTCTCCAGGTGTGCAAGCCCCTCAGATGTGGCAATTGATTGCCAAAAGGTTTTCTTGAAGTTGAGGTTTGGCCCACCTTCAGCCTTGTGGGTGAAAACCAGGTCAATCAATATCTTTGTCTCATCCTCATTCCACAAGGCCAATGGGGCAGCAGACTTGGTGGACTTCTTGCATTTGGATTTGCCAGATGGTGAGGAAGGTCCTGCCATATCAACAATGTTGTGGAGAGTCCAACCTTCAACTGTTATCCAAGGTGTCAAGCTCCACCTGAATAATTGCTGAGACAAGAAAAAACATAGGATAGAAAACTGTGGTTTTTACAGTAAGTTTTCACCATGGTTTTTGTATTCATTCAGGGCCTTAATCCCATTCATACATTCACATCATCATGAGAAGGTCACAGGAAGAGACCCTCAGGTACCCGTGAAAAATTGAAATATACACTGGAATACCAAAGAAGCACCCAGGCATGCCTATACGTTGAACTTTATCGGAAGTCGGGAGGAGGCTCATCACATGCACAGATCAAGCTCGACGAATGGGACAAGGGCAAATTTGAACAGATGTTCGCGATCTCCCCAGCCAGCTGAGAAAGCAACACGTACGGTTGATACCGTGGTGTATGAATTAGGTGGTCTCCTGCACCCCATGTCATTGAGAACAGTGCATGAATTGTATGTGATTCCGAATCTGACTGAGCTTACGGATTACGGATTTCGTGTGCCACAATTGACTTCAAGTTTTCATATGGAAATTACATGTACTTCGCAAGCCTGAGTTGCATTCGCGACTTGAAGGCGTTCCAGCTCCATCCCAAAAGAACGTTCATGGCTTGTCGGGCATCTGGGGTTAGTACCAGGATGGTACTGAGAAAATCACCAATATAGCTATAACCTACCCGTTCTACTGATCCGATCCATCGCCTATCTTCCATTCATTCACTGCCGTCACCATCATCTTCGTCAGACGATTCTTCCTGAGCCGGCGCACCTCCCCAGAGTCGATTAAGGAGATTGCGGACCACACGGATAGGCATTGGCTAGCGAAGGTTCGAAATTCAGAATCAGAGACAGATGAACCATGATACTCACAGCGACGTCTTCCTCCTCTTCCTCCCTTCATCCTCCCCTTCATCGACTAAGCCCAAACATGTCCACTCCCGCTAGATCCCCCTCCTCTTCCTCCTCTTCTTCGTCTTCCGAATCGACTCCCGGATGTTGCTCCTGCTGATCTTGCAACGCGTCCTCCGCACCACCAGTCCCATCCTCCGCCTCCCAAAACACCTCGACCTCTTCCTCTCCCAACAGATCCCCAGGCATCACCCCCCGATCCGCCAACGCCGGCTGTCCCCCGCCTTCCCCCGCCTCCCGCATCATCTCCGCACCAAGCATCAACTCCTCCAACGCATCCTCGGGCATCTCCGCCATCATCTGCACAAACTCGACCACCCCACCCGGGACCTGCGCGGCCAGCCACGGATTCTGGTCGAAAAACGCAAGGATCTGCGCGCGCGTGGCCGCGTCGGGGATCAGTCGTGCGAGCGCACGTTCTTCGGCTTGGGTGCGTCCCCGAGCACGGCCGGGTTGGAACGCAAACGGGTCGTCGCAGCCCGCGAAGAAAGTGGCGTCGTACGTCGACAGGGCGGTGGGCGGCGGTAGGGGATCGCATGCGAGATGTCGGCCCTGGGTGATGTCTGGGGGGATGAAGGCGGTGAGGGCGCGGTTTTGTGGCTGAGCGTGGGTCTGTTCGAGGACGAAGACATGACGGTAGATCGAGTGTCGCAGGGTAAGAGAGGAGAAGGTGCGGAGAAATCGATCTCGGGTTGGGTGTGTGCGTTGAGTGGAAAGCGTCTGCAGAAGAGAGTTGACCGTGCTCGACAACCACGAGCCATGGCCAGAGGATTTCCAAAGGGAAGCGGAGCGTTGCACGTAGAGATGGGAGAGAAGATGAAGGATACTTTCTTCCCGAGACAAGCCACTGGAGTGTCGTTAGGTTGCAGTGAGGAAGGACAATCTGCACGGCACCCACATTGTATCGGTGTGAATGCGCAATGCCTTGTGGCCTCGCACTTCGGCAGAAAGTGAGATATCGCACTTATCAGCCAGGAGGGGTACTAATGATGGGAAGCTGAGAATTGCTTCTCGGAGCGCTTCAGTGCCCTCTTCTTTGAAATCCTGGTGTAAGAGTTGTTCCAGCGAAGTCAGAGAACCAACAAGACAGTAAAGATACCTCGCCCCGACCCTTTTTCTCCTTCTCCTTGATTCTCAAAATTAAAGCCCTCGCATACAACCAGCCAGGTAACACGCTGGGGTCGATGTACTCGCCAGAATTTCCGGATGTGCCTCGGTAAACCGACCACACGTCCAATAGCCAATCGCCCATCCCTGCTTTGACGCAGAGAAAGTCCAGGTGCAAGTAAACACCGTGGGGATCAGTCAAGGGTTCAAGGGAGATAAGTAATCGCGCATGTTCGAACGCTGTTCGGGGACAGCCACGACGTTGCAAGTCTCTAAGGATGACATAAGCGCCCGCCCAGTACACGAAGAGAGCTAACTCACATGACTTGTCGATGGATGGCGAGGAAGAAAGGTCGATTCTCCACATGGTCGAAGTCGAGTCTATTGTTCCCATTCGTGAAACTGAACGCGCCGAGGAAAGCGCGCTCATAAGCATACAGGGCTCGCGACACATAGTCGACTGCCTGGCTGTACTCTGGACATTTGTATATGAGTAAGAACGGACGTATAGATGGATGGTTCGACTGACCCTCGCGGTGGCGGTAGACCTCTGCTAGTTGGAGCAGTGTATCTGCATGCCAGGGCATTTTCTGCAGGACCCTCCATAGTGTTTCGGGGTCTACGTAGGGTGGTATTAGGATAACTGCGCGTCTGCGACGCATATATGCACCTACCGCCGGTCATGACCGCCTGCATGAACGTCTTCGTGACGCCCTTGTAACGTTTGCTGTACTCCACTGTCCACCACCTTCCAGGGCCAGCCGGAGCCTTGATCACTTTTTTGGTCGCCTCATCGTCCGTAAGTGGTCGGGTGGACAGACCCTCGCGCTGTTTCATCATACCCCATGACGGCTGTGGGCGTGTAAGTTGAGAACGTTGTGTCTGTAGTTGTATTCCACGACGCCTTTTTCCATGCGAGGGAGTGGCTGTAGCAGCCTGGACGGCCCTGGAGCCAAAGAATTTTTTGAGCTCGGATTCGGCATCGAGGTAAGATACTGAGACTGAGAATAGGGCAGAAAGCTTCGTCGTCTGGGTGTCGGTGGTGGTGCCCTGCGCAGCCTGTTTGAGATCTGGATACCTGGAATGCTACGCATGAGCCGAGAAGGTCCAGGACAGACACGACGCACTTGATGGACAGTTCTGCGAGAGCCTTGTCCAAGTCGTCTTTCTCGTCCTTCTTCTTGCCTTTGGCTTTGGTCTTTTTCGAGGGTGTGCCGGCGTGTTTCACGATTGGATTGTCTCCGTTCACTGGGGCTTTTTTCTTCCTTTTCTTCGTCTGCATGCCTGAGACATGAGATCCGTCGCGCAGGTAGCGATCTGGCTGCACACCTTGCGAGACTTGGTCGGTTTCGTAGTGTCCTCATCCTCGCTCTCGACGAACTCCGGTTCTTCCTCTGGCGTGAATAGCTGGGGTCATCGTCACGATCACCATCCATCAGCTTGCGAAATAACTTCACTCACTGCTGCAAAGCCTGTCTTTCCAGGCGCCGCCGACTCTTCCTCACTGGATCCGTGCGCATCAGTAGCCGGGGATGCTTGCGAGCGCTGGCTGCTGGCGAGAGCGAGGAGTTCTTCCTGCTCTCGCTGTTGGCGTTTGCTCAATCTTGGTGCCATGTCATTTGGTCTTTGTAACCCCCGTTTTGACTTTTCGAGTCAAGCACTGATGCGCGCAACGCCAAATCCATCGTTTAGGGGCCCCGAGAGCGGGACGAGCTTTCCGGTATGGCCCGATCCCTTTGCACAGGTCTTCCCATGAACCCATATATAAGAATTGATATTGAAAACAGCCTCATTAACACTCGAACGTCATGCCTCTGAGTGTCGCGCTCCCGAACGTGAGGGTCGGCGTCTCTTTCCGCACCCTGGACGTGGTCGCCATCTCTCTCTTCACTTGGACACTCATCCGTCTGGCACGTAATGCGCACCGTCGCGCCCGGACGACTCGTCTTAACGGACCCTCTTCAAAGAATCCTGTACTTGGCTTCCCCGAATTCTTCACGGCCCCAGAAAGTCCAGAAATCTACGAGAGTTGGGCCGAGGAATACGGTACCGCATACCAACTCCCATCTGTCCTAGGGACTGCACGCATAATTCTGTGTGATCCAAAAGCGATCGCTCACTTTTACGCCAAGGAGACTACCACCTATACAGTAACCCCACTCGGAAAATTTCTGACTAGCTTGTTGGTGCGTTTCTTGAGAGAGCGCCATATCCTGTCCCGACCATTTTGTGGCAGGTGGGGAAAAACAGCTTGCTGACAACACACGGAGATGTCCACAAACGGTGTGTACTCTTCATGATACACTCTTGGACAATCACTGAAGGTTTAGTAGTCTGAGGAAATCGCTAACCCCTGCATTCAGTGTTGCAGCTATTCGGAAGTTAATGCCCATTTTCTACGATTCTGCATACAAGGCAGGCTTTCTATCCCATTCATCATCAATGGTGCATAAACGGCATCATACAGACTAAAGCTGCCTGGGATGACCTTCTTCAAAATAGTCCTGACGGCACAGTCATAGAAGCTGGGGAGTGGTACGTGTCATTGAAGTTATTGTTGTTTCTCTTTTTATGACGACACGTCTATGATCAGGATGAGCCACATCTCGTGCGTCCATTGAGGTTATGAAACCATGCAATGTCTAAGCCACACTTGCAGTCTCGACACGATAGGCATTGCTGGTTTCTCACACGACTTTGCTTCCCTGAGAGGCGAAAGATCCGTCATCGCCACCGCCTTTGAGGAGATGAGCAACGCCCAACCTTCCGAGTTATTCAGCTATCTCTTCTTCTTTGCCCATCTGTTTCCTTGGCTTTTAAATTTGCCGAATCCTCGATCAAGGTTGTCCAGGATGTTGAGTGAAAGTACAGGCGCGATCTCTGCTCAGCTGTTTGCGAAAACAAAGAAGGAGACAGAAGAGGGTTTAGTAGAAGATGAACAGGACAAGTCCATCATTGGTCTTTTGAGTAAGTGTATCCGACGTTATCATCGTGATTCAAGTGGTCGACCCGCTGTAGTCAAGGCAGAGAATACTGAATCTACACTTCATATGACGCCGGAAGAGGTAGTTGCTCAGGTAGGTAGAAAGTTTCAAACAGAAGTGCGGCTAATCATCAACTGCGATGTAGATGAAAGTTCTCCTTTTCGCGGGCTATGATACGACATCGAGTAAGCATTGATCCCTTAGCTGTCGTATCTTCTATGACGTTGCTTTATAGTTAGTCTGACCGTATGTTTTTATTTTCATTTTTATTGCTTTATTTCTCACTCAAGTTCAAACGCTTTATCCGCAAGTGGGCGCTTATCGAATTGTGCAGAAATCCGGACGTGCAGGACAAACTACGCGAGGAGCTTTCTCAGATTAACGGCGATCCGACATGGGATCAACTAGCCAACGGACTTCCCTACCTCGATGCGGTAGTACATGAAACATTACGCTTGCATGCTCTTCTCGGAGAGACGTCACGCATTGTGCGTGTCTGACCTCCATGCGATCATACACTGACCTCCTCTCGATACGTAGGCAGTAGAGGACGACATCATTCCCCTAGGTAGTCCCATCGTCACGCCGTTCTCACCCACCGCGGTGACGCACCTCTCGATTCCGCGTGGGACGACCGTGACGACGCCCATCGCGGCTATCAATCGTTCCAAAGCTCTATGGGGACCGGATGCGAAAGAGTTCAAGCCATCCAGATGGATCCGAGAAGACGGCATTCCGCCGCAGGCAAAGGAGATCCAAGGACACAAGCACCTGTTGACGTTTTCGGACGGACCAAGGGCCTGCCTTGGCAAAGGCTTTGCGGTGGCCGAATTCAAGGTGCGTAAACATGGACCGTCGTGGACGTTTGACCGATCCGGACGCCAGGTCGTGTTGTCTGTCCTCGTCCGGAACTTCGAGTTCGAGTTTCGGGATGGGGTTCGCACGGAGTTGGGGCTCGCTGGAGGGATTTTACCGCGCCCGAAGGTTCTGGGTGAGGAGGGCTCTCGTGTGCCCTTGCATGTTCGGAGAATCACATAGTGGTATGTTTGTGCGACGTGTCAATTACTGGTCATAGGAAGGATACTCCGAGATATTTAATGTTGTAATCGTGCACACTCCACTCACAATACAATACCAAGCCTGCTAATCAATCGTTTTCAGGAGCTTTATGTAGTACTCCGTTGCATGTTCATTGGCGGGGATCGAATTACGTAAATACATGGGTTATGTAAACACATCAAACTCATCTCCCCCCATCGAAGATGCTGCGGCACTACTAACTTCACAATATTGTTGGGACCCGGAACTTCACCGACCGTTCCTTTCTAGTTTACCAATTACTTAACATTAACATTTTGAAGCAGAACTATTTCAAGTCAAATCCCGAACACATGGATACGGCAACTATTGGGCCCCGAGGCGATCCACAAGACGCTCCACCCTCCCTGGGCTATACACACTTGGACGAGGAGGAAAGCTTGGTTATCGAAAGTACGAAATGAATTCTTTTCGCTGGGCGTACAAAGGTGACGAATGGCAGGCAAGAGATTCGTGCTGCAGATCTCGCCCTTGATTGTTGCCGAATACACGTCGGCTTTTACGCCGTGGTACGTCACAGTGGCCTCGAATGGAGAACCGAAAACAAGCTTGCTCCAGTGGAACGCGATGTCCTCGAATGGAATGGTGCAATCCCGATGTGAGACTCTTCCGGTCTTTGTGATTCTTTTAGAGCTAAGCATGCTGCAGACCATCCGACCTGTCTGCCACCGTCTCTATTTTTATCCAGTCATGCTATGAATTTCAGCCCATGTTAGGTGATGGAGAGCAATTACGAAATTTAACGGTCACCGTGGATGAATTACTGGATCGCAGTGGAAAAGATCGTGAGTGGGATGCATTTTCGAATGTGGGTGTGGCACTCATATACTAACAGCGTTTACTTTCCTACTCTATGATGGGGAACTTTGTTCGTCCGTTTCGGTAATTGTCAGACGACAGGATTGCACGAGCAGTCGTGCGCCATTGTTGGGGGCTCTTGGACCGCATCGCGTAAGTATGCACTCACTTTCGAGATCAGTCGGTATGCTTACATCTCGCAGTCGGTTTCCGACCCCCAAGGTCGCATGGAAGATGCGACAAACCAAGGGCATACTGCCTTGTCACGTTACCTGGGGGACGGGGGGAAATGGGATATTGAACATGCTATTGAACAGTTCGAGCATGCGTTGAATCTCTGTCCGCCGGATCATCCTTGCCGAGCGGCTGCCCAGTTAAACGTGGCGAGGTCAAAATTGATCTATCATGATGACTATGATACCGATGGTCTCCTCGACCTCCCACTTTTGCTCTGTCGCAATGCACTTGCTGCACGCCCCGCTGGCCATCCTGACAGACCTTCTACGTTGTTGGTGCTCGCGGCAGTGCATCTCGCGAGGTTTAGCAATCGGCGGGATGAAGCCGAGACAGAATCGGCCGAGGTATTTCTGGATGAGGTGATGAACATGAACTCTAGCTCTGCGGAGAACTGCAGGTGTACGGCCGGACTATTGTTGCTTCGCTTACAAGCAATACGTAAAGCGGACTTGCGTCAGAAGGAGCCATCCATAGGATATGACAACACGTCGGATGCAGACCCTTGGGTTTTAGGGCCGTGGTTGTTGCGACGCTTCGAGCGATTTGGTGATTTAGCTCACTTGCAACAAGCGATCTCAGTTCTGGAGACTTGCATCAGGTCTATCCCATCCAGCGACCGCCGGCACCTCGTGGGGCTAGCGAATCTCGGTGACGCGTTATCAGCCCGGTACGATCGCCTAGGAGACTTTAGCGATTTGCAACAAGCAATCTTAAGGCAGCAGGACGCCGTCAGTCTCTCCCAGGATTGTCACCAAGACAAGGCTCTGCTGCTAAACAACCTGAGCAACTCCTTTCTCACTCGTTTTGAGCACCTCAGAAAACTGGATGACCTGGAGGAAGCAATTTCCAAACAACTTGAAGCCATTCGCCTAACCCCTGAGTGTCACCCTCACAAGCCTGGGCGTCTGAACAACCTCGGAAACATCCTACACACTCGTTTCGAGTGCCTTGGTCAACCGGATGACCTAAAGGAAGCGATTTCAAGGCAACAGGAAGCTGTTCTCCTTGTCCTTGATGATGACCTAGCAAAACCTGGGTTCCTCCACAATCTTGGTGGTTCTTTAAGGAGGAGGTTCGAGCATCTCGGGGAGCTGGATGACTTGGAAGAGGCTATTTCGATGCAACAGAAGGCTGTTCATCTTACTCCAGCCGGCCACTCAGATATGCCTACGCGTTTGAACAGCCTCGGCATCTCCTTGAAACATCGGTTTAACCGTCTTGGAGAGCTAGATGATTTAGAGGCTGCGATCTCGAGGCTGCAGGATGCTATTCGCCTTATACCTGATGGTCACCCTCACAAGCCCATGGTTTTCAACAACCTTGGCGATTCCCTCCGCGCTCGCTTTAGACGTCTTGGAGAGCTTGATGACCTGGAAGAGTCAATTTTGAGCCAGCGGGATGCTATTCGTCTTACCCGTGACGATCACACCGCCATGGCTCTGCGTCTGAGCAGCCTTGGCAACTCCCTTAGTAGGCGTTTTCAGCGCCTTGGAGAGCTGAGCAACCTAGAGGAAGCAATCTCGAAGCAATTTGAAGCTGTTTATCTTACTCCCGATAATCACCCGAGTAAACCTGTGCATCTTAACAATCTTGGAAACTCCTTGCTTATTCGTTTTGAGCGTCTCGGAGAGTTGCACGACCTGGAGGAAGGAATTATGAAGCAACGAGAAGCCCTTAGCCTTTTTCTTGATGGTCGCACTCGCAGTAGCGAGGCTGCCGCCTGTCTAGGCAACCTTGGCAATTCTTTGATGACTCGTTTTAAACGTGTTGGGGGCATCAGCGATCTAGAGGAATCGACCTCGAAACAACGTGACGCCGTTGACCTTACCCCGGATGGTCATACTCTCCGACCTTCGTTTCTGGCCAGCCTTGGCGACTCCCTCAGAATCCGATTCGAGCGACTAGGAGAGTTGAGTAATTTAGAAGAAGCAATTGCGAAGCAGCGGGATGCTGTTCAAGATACACCCGATGGCCACCCAGACAAATCGATCCGTCTTAATAACTTGGGTAATTCCCTGCTGACACTCTTTGAACATCGTGGAGAGATCAGTATTGTGAAGGAAGCAATCTCAAGGCAGATGGATGCTGTTCGCCTTACCCCAGACGGTCACTCTCATAAAGTTGTATACCTACTCAATCTCGGTGATTCTCTTCTCATTCGTTTCAATCACATGCGGGAAAAAAGCGACCTGGAGGTAGCAATTTTGCAGTTCTCTCATGCCGCTTGTGCTTCTGTGGGCTCTATCGCCGATCGATTTCGTGCATCACGGGGATGGATATTCTGCGCTCGTTTCCTGGGCCATCCCTCACTGCTCGATGCATACTCCGTCGCCATTTTACTCCTTCCCCAACTAGCCTGGATTGGACTTCCACTTGCACATCGTTACCGTGAGCTTATTCAGGATGTGGATCTTGTCCGCGAGGCTGCGGCAGCAGCTTTGGATTCGGGATGTCCAGAAAAGGCCGTCGAATGGCTTGAACAAGGACGTTCTGTGGTTTGGGGGGAGATGTTTCAGCTACGGAACACCTACGACGAGTTGTCTTTTGCTCATCCGGATCATGCACGTAGACTTCGCGACATATCTGTGGCCTTGGAGAACGCTAGTGCTATCCGCGAGAGGTCCCTGTCCTCACAACTGTCTATCGAAGAGCACCACACGATGGGATCCCTCCAGCAAGAGGCCAACGGCCACCGTGAGCTTGCGATCGAACGAGACGAACTGCTGCGTGACATCCGGAAGCTGCCTGGTTTCGAGCGATTCCTTCTTCACAAGGAGTTCTCTCAGCTCCGTGCTTTGGCACAGTCTGGACCGGTGGTCATCCTCAATGCTGCAAGAGCCCGCTGTGACGCATTGATTGTTCTTGCAGACATCCACCACGTAATTCACGTGCCACTCCCGAATTTTACGCTGAAGAGATACAAGGATGTGAAGGATTCCCTCAACAAATTGGTCGGTCACCGTCGTGGCGCTCCCCGGGATGACGCGGATAGGCATGGGCGTCCCTTACCGCAGGAGGATTCCATCTCGTCGAAATCTGTTCTGGCTCCTCTGTGGAAGTGCGTTGTGAAGCCAGTGCTAGATGCCCTCGCTGTCTCGGTACGTGCCGGTCTTCCTATAAGGCACGAGCCGCTCGTTCATGTACACCTTTGGATAGACCCCCGGGGAACCATCACGGATATTCTGGTGTCCAACCGGGCCCTTTGCATTTCTACCTCTCCATGCGGCTGGTTTTTATGATACACATCATTCACAACCCGGCTACAAAATCTATGATTTCGTCGTCTCATCGTATGTGCCTACTCTTAGCACTCTCGCATCGTCGCCTGGATTGGCTGCGACATTGTGTCACGATCTCCGCCTTCTTGCGGTCCGTCAGCCCCTCTCTGATGGCCTACGCAAGCTTCCTGGTGTCATTGCTGAGCTAGAACACATCAGGGAGGTAGTCAGTGATTCTCCGTCAACGCGAATCACCTTTATAGAACCGTCTGTCGAAACAGTCGAAGAGGTACTCGCACAGATGAAGGAAACAGACTGGGTCCACTTTGCCTGCCACGGTATCCAAGACGGTGCGAATCCCACAGAGAGCGGACTGTGCTTTGCCGACAAACGTCGTTTGAGGTTATCGGACATGATCGCATTATCACGCCCACAAGGCGGACTCGCATTTCTCTCCGCATGTCAAACGGCCAAGGGTGACGAGGATCTGTCTGACGAAGCGATCCATATCGCAGCAGGGATGCTATATGCGGACTATCGTGGGGTGATCGGTACGATGTGGTCGATCAACGACAGAGTTGCCCCAGATTTGGCAAAGGACGTATATGCACGATTGTTTCGGAACGGCACGATACCCAGTTACCGGGATACTGCACGAGCGTTGCATGATGCTGTCGGACGGCTTCGGGAGCGCAATGTGTTGTTTCAAGATTGGCTTCCGTTCATTCATGTGGGTCTTTGAACGTTTGATTGGTTTGTGGATTCCAGGTCTGTTTAGTGTCACCGTTTACAAAAAAAAACAACCTGCAATGCAAACCATGTGGTTTGACTGGTTGATTTCACCCGCATGTTTGGAAGTCCGGCATCGCGATGCCGTTTGCAAAGAAGAATTTTACCACACAGCCCAAAGAGAATCATTGGGCCCTCCAATTCTGCGACAGCGCATCCAGAGAGAACATATTAGAACAAAAAATAAGTCCGATTTGGCACTTAGGGGCTGCGTGGTCAAAGTTGACGGGAAAGTATGGCCATAGAAGTACAAGGGTGTGATGGCGAGCTAGATGTCACCACAATAAGCTCAGTCAGCTGGTCACCGAGTTGAATCATGTTCAACTCTTTGCACGGGAAGCCGAAGTACCGGAGGCGCAAATGAAACCTGAGTAGCTCAAGACGGTCACAGGACACCGTGAATACAGCAAGATGTCTCCGACCGCAGCATGGCATCCAAAACCAAATCGCCCCATGGCTGTGTTAGCAATTTCAAACTGCGCGCCGACATACAAGCGAATCCTGGGAATTTGTTACTAATAAGGTAATTGCTCTTCACAACGTTGCCAGCTCGGATCGGTTGGGATCGTGCAACCAAAGGTGCCAAGTATATCTTCTGGCATGTTCGCAGACTCAATCGACGAGCGTGTGTTCAATGATTCACTGGTTGGGTCATTCCTTTTCAGGTATTTTCACGTAAACTAGTGACGACCTTGGAAATTCCTCGATCACATCTGCTCTTGGGTACGACCACTGACACAAGGTATAAACCCTTTCGAGTCCCACGAATCTCACATTATTGAGCGCTCGTGTTTATCCCTTTTCATATGGGTGGCTCAGTTCCTGTGGGGATCAATTCTGTGATGCCCAGTCCAATGTTTTCAGGCTTGAATCTGGATACCGGTAACTTTTTTTTTCACCTATAAGTCACTCCCACGAGTTACAGAGATTTCTGGATCTCAGACAGGAATGCCGCGGTCCAAGATAACTTCGTTTTTAGTACCGATTATAAACATGCTTGGGGTCTCTCCCAAGACTTATAAGCAGACGCCTTGACCTGCCTAGTGCCCGTGGTGTGAAAATCCCCCTACGCTTCTGGTGGTATTGTCGCTCTCCGTCAAACAGCGGTCTCGTTCAAATCTCTGCGGGGGATGCTTGAAAACAGTATCTTTGCTGTGGCCTACTGGGCGCGATTCGCCAATGCTGCCTGTGTAATTGGCGCCTTTTACGCAGCCGTCAAGGTCGTTCAAGTTATCCGCCTTCGGTATAAAACAACTGCTCTCCGTGGACCGTCACGTCCCTCCTTCACGTGGGGCATCGCCAAAGTGCTATTTGCGTTACCCGATCAAGGAGCGCAGTACGAGAAGTGGGCAGAAGAATATGGCGGGGTGTATCACGTCCCATGGTCACTGTGTGGAAGGAAAACCGTCCTCTGCGATCCAAAAGCCGTAGCACATACATTTGGACGAGAACCGTGGACATACACATTAACGCCTCTCGTGAAACTGGCGACAGAAAATTTTGTAAGTAGTGATTTGACCCCGAATTGACGGCCCCGAAGCAGGCTGATCGAGGTTGCATAGGTAGGAAAAGGGGGGATCTTGACTGCAACCCATGAGAGTCATCGCAGGTCGGTTTTTTTTTTTTTTGCGATTAAGATCCTTCACGTTTGTATATATGAATGACACAATGTACAACAGACAACGGAAGATTCTAACTCCTGCCTTCAGCAACGCTGCAATTCGTAATTTAACACCTGTATTCTATGATTTGGTGTACAAGGTCCGTCTTCGATCTCCCAGGGTGGTCTGTATTATTCAAGAGTTGTTCCAGGCCAAAGGCTACTGGGATACCTTGATCGAATCCGATGACGGCGGTCAGGTTATAATGGAAGTGCAGGAGTGGTACGTCTATGTCTTAGCATCTCATCAACTAACACAATATGGGATATAGGATGAATCGCATCGCGTACGCAAGCATATCTCGTTTCATCATCACGTTTAGCAACGTTTAAATAGACTGGACATAATTGGCATAGCCGGATTTTCTCACGATTTCGGCTCGCTCGATGGCAAACCAGTCTCGGTGACAGAATTCTTTGATGCACTTATAGCCGATGGCAAAAACCTCAACAGATTATTCATCGCGCTCGCCGAGGCACTGCCTTGGATCCTTCTGCTTCCAACGAACCGTTCAAAACTTTTTCAGAAGCTGAACGACTCGATGGGCGGGATTGCAATGGCGCTTCTCACGAAATTAAGGAAGGAAAGAGAAGCAGGTACCTTGGGGGAGAGCGAGGAGAAATCCATCCTCGGCATTTTGAGTAAGCAACTCCATGTAACACACGAGGAGGTGGTGTCACAGGTATGATCCAAGGTGTCATATCAATGATATTTTAACTCATCACTGTCGCTCAGGGGAAGATTTTGCTTATTGCTGGCTATGAGACTTCCTCAAGTAAGCCCGTTAATGCAGGGTCTTGGGAATTCACATACTGACAAACGATCGCACTGGATTAGTCAGTTTTACGGTATGGATTTCCAGTAAATCAAGCGATGTCTAACCGATCTGGCTATTCAAGTGGGCCTTAATCGAACTCTGCAAGCATCCGGATGTGCAAACCAAATTACGAACGGAACTTCTTGAGCTGGGAGCCGACCCAACCTACGACCAATTCTCTACCCATCTACCGTATCTTGATGCGGTAGTCCAGGAAGTACTTCGTATACATCCTCCTGTACACGATTTTACTCGCATGGTGGGTCCTCCTTCAACTCTGTATCACCCTGCTTGGGAATATGATCAGGCCACAGAAGATGATGTGATTCCGTTGAGCAAACCTGTGCTTACACGATCTGGAAAACTCGTCGATCACATCACTGTTGCAAAGGGAGAATGCATCTCCATTTCAGTCCCATCTGTGAATTGCTCGACAGCCCTTTGGGGGCCTGACGCCCGCGAATTCAAGCCGGAACGCTGGATTGAAGAGGAGGGCATACCTTCTGGAGCAAAGGAAATTCAAGGATATCGGCATCTTTTCACTTTCATCGATGGCCCGAGGATATGCCTTGGCAAGGGGTTTGCGATAGCCGAGTTCAAGGTACGCTCGTTCCTCCAGCTTCACGCTAGCGTAGCTTGAAAAACTATGCAAGGCCGTGCTTTCCGTTCTCGTGAAACACTTTGTGTTTGAATTACGGGACGGACCCGAGACAGAGATAGAGGTGATCACTGGTGTTTTACCGAGGCCAAAAGTGGTGGGTGAAGAGGGCGCTGCGGTCCCTATGCGTGTTCGTCGTTTTGCCTAGGACATACATACATACATACATCAGGCTTGTTATGTGATGATTCCCGAGCGCCCTGAATCTCGTTGTCCATTCCAATTGTCTAATAGATATATGGCCGATGATTCGGCAGGGACCTTGTTTAAGGAAGAGGCTTTGAGTGGGTTGAGGGCAAGAAGGCGACGCGACGTTTTTTCCGGGTGTATGGTGAATATTTCTAGATGACGATGCAAAAAAGGCGGTATCAGCACTTGCGCCCGAGCCGGAGGAGCGGGAAGAGGAGAGTGCGGCGCCTCATCGCCCGCGGTCGACCTGATGTACACATGCACGGGCGAGGACAAGAATATATATCTAACAGACAGATTGTGCCGAGGTAGGTGTTCCTCGGGCCATATGATATAGGATTTGGTCCGTACTGCGATAGCTCCAAAAGATCACATCAGACCTTAACTATGAACGAGCAAAAACGCAATATCGTTGACACGAGTTAGTAAGGAAAATGATAGCGTGATCGATAGCAGTTACACAAGAAACGCAAAGCGAGACAGAGAATATGCAAGGAACGACGCTAGGCACCAATATGCACGTAGAGAATCCGCTGATCAAGGGCACCCTAACCGACCTCGTCGTCCTCCACAACGCATACGCCGCACGTGTATGGTCCAACCGACCCGACTCGTCCACCATACGCTTGTAAAACGTGGACGCGATCTTGTTCGCCTGCGCATCGTCCACCGCCCACATCGTCCCAATCACCGATCGAAACCCGGCAAACTGCATCGCAACCGCCAGATGAAGCGACTCATCTGGGCTCTCTTCGTCTCCGACCGTCGTGTGGCAAGCCGACAGGTGCGCAAATTCAGCGTGCTTCAAGTCCAACTAGCTAATCCGCTGGATCGTCAGCCGTCCGTCTTGGAGCACGAACGCGGACTCGAACGGAAGACTCTTGTCTGGGAGTCCGTGACAGGCGAGATGTACCCATTCATTCTTTTCCAGTTCCTCTGTCACCCTCGAAATCGACGAATCCTGTCCCTCGATGGAGGTAAACATCGTCAGACCGTCCAACTGCCGTGCGAGGTTGGCCAGCTCCGTGCCGACCGACTGCAGTTTATTGGTTCCTCTCGCGTTCGCTTGCCCGACAGCAACGAAACGTTTCCACGTGGATGCAGATGTCAAGGAAGTGGATTGCCGAGTTCGAATGAGGGCGCTCAGGGTGGGAGTATACGATGAGATGTACAAATCCGAAAATCCCTTCTGGTCCTTCCTATACGGGGCAGCAGCGTGCAGCGGCAGAAGAGAAAACTCGGCGGTAGGACACCACCAGATGTGGGATTGAACAGGGTATGCGAGTTTGGAACGGAGGCGATCAGCGGTGGGGGAAACAACCTGGTCCCAAAGATCTCGCAAGAATACTTGCAAGTCTGTCGTGATTTCGTCTTTTTTTGCGCGCTCGATTAATTTACCGAGGGTAGACACTAGTAGTCGAACATCCTCCCGTGTGACCGACAATGGAACGTGGAGAGGATCACTGTCAACAGACACAACGAGAGCGTCGCAGCCGTACTGGCTCGCATTCACGATGATGACTGGTCCATCACTCGCTGCATATCGGAGGTCGGGGAAAAGCGAGGGAAGATGGAAACGAGAAAGACCAGGCAACTTGCGGATCTGGGACACTAGAGAGGAGGGTGTGGGGGTTGGACTTGACGTGGGCATAATAGGCCTTGAGGATGGACAAGAGGGACCTGTGCTCCGAGTGGCGGATGGTCTTGATGATGAATCAGTAGTCGCGGGAGAATTGGAAAAAAGAGCCGGACTGGCCGGGAGAGCTAAGTTCGGAGTAAAAGTGCTTTGTGGTGAGGGAGAGCAGGTAGTCCGCGGAGAGAGGTGAAAGTCATCTTCACGCAGCTCGCGAAAGACCCAGGGAGGATAGTCTTTGAATTTGAAGTCATACTTTGCCGATGGCGCGAGTTCGTTTCCGACACTGTAAAAAGTCAGCGTGCGTGGAGAAAAAGAAGGGGGATTTGAATGTCAAAAGATACTTGTGCCGTGCCGTAAAATCCAGGTCAGTCAGAGGTCGTTTGATCTTGGCCTGGCACCAGGAGACTTGATAGACATGAGCTAGACCGGAGAAAACAGCACACAAACGGATCGCGATATGAATGCCTGTGAGCATATCGTACACGAAGACGTAGTTGACATGGTCCTCGCCAACGAGGTTGCCCACGAGGACCTTGTTGTCGTCGAACGAACGCTCCTCGGCGTGCTTTTTGGGCCTTTGCGCGCTTGCGCTCGCGGCGTTTCTGCTAACCTGGAGCTGGATATCGTCCTCGATGGCGGTCTCGCGGCCTGGCTGGGGTGCAAAGCACACGGGGCGACTGTGGCCGCCGGTGGTGTTGCGCCGTGGTAGTCGTGGCACGTCTGTCGGCAGTGTGTCGGTTGATGTGCGGTACAACTTAGTTTCCCCGATGCTCGCTGGCGGCGACGGTAGCGAGTTGGGTCGACGCCAGTGCGACAACGTGCATTTTGAGAGACATCGAATTACCTTGTTTGCAAGGTCTCTGGATCCTCGAAATTCGTCCCATTTTTTGATTGACCGTCACGTGTTCCTGGGACATAAGCTTATAAGTACATACACCCCCAAAGGGGGGTCACCGGGCTGTCAATTCTACGGCAGGTGATGTAGTACATCGTACATGGTGCCTATGCGCATATGCGCCAGTACGTGAGGACGGAAGGAACAAAAAATGCGGTGTCGAGTGTGTGCAAGGTTGTCTGTGTGAATATGTGTTAGTACGTGCGGACGGAAGGTAAAAGTGCGGTGTTGAGCGCGTGCAACTCGATCGCGATGATCTGATGCGTGGAAAATGTTGTCGGCTGGGCCGTAATTAGGGGGCAAAGCTTGCTTGTCCTGCACAACCATCGCTAGAATCGCTAGATGGAGCATCATATTTGTAGTATGTAGTATATTCTTCATCTGCTGGTATGGTCACTGCTGAACAATGCTCCAAGCATTGTTCAGCAATGACCGGTGGAATCTTGTT
Source organism: Boletales sp. KT-2023b (assembly GCA_038089675.1). Classification (NCBI taxonomy): domain Eukaryota; kingdom Fungi; phylum Basidiomycota; class Agaricomycetes; order Boletales; species Boletales sp. KT-2023b. Next base: position 6,625 of record JBBPLE010000469.1, on the reverse strand, counting down.
GGGAGAAATTCCGGAATTATATCTTAGCAGGCGGGGGCGCAAATGGCTCAAGACGGCTATAAGACACCGTGAATACAGTATTTCCGACCGTCGGCATGGCGGGTGACGGTTTTGTTAACAATTTCAAACTGCTGAGACTTTATCTATGGCATTTTCAGGAATCAGGCGCTGGCAAACCCTGGGAATTGTTACTAATAAAGTAATTCCTCTACGCAGTGTCGCCGGCGATCGGTCGGAATCGTGCAACCAAAGGTGCTAAATTTACCTTCCATGCTCGCAGATTCAATCGATGATACTGGTTGGGTCATTCCCTTTCAAGTAACTTAATGAGAAATGGTGACGAGTCGGAACGACCTTGGAAATCCCTCGATCAAATCTGCTCTTGCGACGGGAAGGACCAGTGACTAGCATGTGGTATAAGCCCTTTTGAGTCCCACGAATCTCAGATCAGTGAGTGCCCACCGTGTTTCAGTTTCTCGTCGAATTCAAATAACTTTTATATAGTCCCCTCAATCGCCAGCTCCGGGAGCAGAACTGAGTACTGAGGTATGCTTATCCCTTTTCATATTGACGCCGTTCCTTCGAAGTCAAATTCAGTGATGCCCAATCCAGGCTTTCGAGCTTGAATTTGAATATCGGCAGTTTTTTTTTCATCTGTAGGTCACTCCCACGAGTTACGGCGATTTCCAGGCGTCGACCGTTGGCGAGCACATGAACACTGCGACCCAAGATACTGGCACCCTTGGCACCGATTATAAATATGTTTCGGGTCCCTCCCGAGATTCTTCAGCACACACCCTGGTCTGCCCACGGTGTGAAAATTCCCCCACGTTTCTGGTGGTATTATCGCTCTCCGCCGAAAGGGTAATCTCGTTCAAATCTTTGCGAGCGATGCTTGGAAACAGCATCTTTGCTATGGTCTATTGGGCGCGATTTGCCAATGCTGCCTGCGTAATTGGCGCCTTTTATGCTGCCCTCAAAGTCATTCAAGTTATCCGCCTTCGGTATAAAACAACTGCTCTCCGTGGACCGCCTTGTCCCTCCTTCTTGTGGGGCATCGCTAAAGTGCTATTTGCGTCACCCGATCAAGGAGTACAATACGAGAAGTGGGCAGAAGAATATGGCGGGGTGTATCCCGTCCCGTGGTCACTGGGTGGGAGAAAGATCGTCGTCTGCGATCCAAAAGCCATAGCACATATATTTGGACGAGAGCCGTGGACATATATATTAACGCCTTTCGTGAAACTGGCGACAGAAACATTTGTAAGTAGTGATTTGATCCCGAATTGACAACCTTGCTTCAAGCAAGCTGATCGAGGCTGCATAGGTAGGAAAAAGGGGGATCTTGACCGCAACCCGTGAGGGTCATCGTAGGTCAGTCTTTTTTTCTACGGTTAGTATACTTCGTGAGTGTGTGTATGAATGACACGACCTACAACAGACAACGGAAGACTCTAACTCCTGCCTTCAGCAACGCCGCAATTCGTAATTTAACACCTGTATTCTATGATTCGGTGTACAAGGTCTGTATTTGATCTCCCAGGAGTGGTTTATATTATTCAAGAGTTGTTCCAGGCTAAAGGTAATTGGGATACGTTGATCGAATCCAGTGGTGGTGATAGTGTTATAATAGAAGTGCAGGAGTGGTATGTCTATGTCTTGGTATCTCATTAACTAACGCAATATGGGATATAGGATGAACCGCATCTCGTACGCAAGCAAGCATACCTCGTTACGTCATCACGTTTAGCAACGTTTAAATAGACTGGACACGATTGGCATAGCCGGATTTTCTCATGACTTCGGCTCGCTCGATGGCAAACCAGTCTCGGTGACAGAAGTCTTTGATGCGCTTGTAACCGATGGCAAGAGAGTCAACAGGTTATTCATCGTGCTCGCCGAGGAACTGCCTTGGATGCTTCTGCTCCCAACGAGACGCTCAAAAATTCTTCAGAAGCTGAACAACACGATGGGCGAGATAGCGAAGGTGCTTCTCACGAAATTAAGGAAGGAAAGAGAAGCAGGTATCTTGGGGGAGAGCGAGGAGAAATCCATCCTCGGCATTTTGAGTAAGCTCACATGTCCTCTGGTGGTTTGACCACCCCACTCAGTTGACTTAGTCACCGCCGAAAGAGAAGGGAGGCAACTCCAAGTAACACACGAAGAGGTGGTATCACAGGTATGATCCAAGATGATATATAACCGATATCTTAACTCATCACTGTCGCTTAGGCGAAGGTTCTACTCATTGCAGGTTATGAGACTACCTCAAGTAAGTCCATTAATGCACGAAGCCAAGGCTTGGAATTCACGTACTCACAAACGATCGCTACTGGATTAGTCAGTTTGACGGTATGGGATTCCAGTAAATCAAGCGATATCTGACCAATCCGACTGTCCAAGTGGGCGTTAATCGAACTCTGCAAGCATCCAGATGTGCAAACCAAACTACGAACGGAACTTCTTGAGCAAGGAGCTGACCCGACTTATGACCAATTCTCTACCCACCTACCGTACCTTGATGCGGTAGTCCAGGAAACACTTCGTATACATGCTCCAGTACACGGTTTTGATCGCATGGTAGGTCTTTCTTCGACTCTGTACCACCCTGCCTGGGAATGTGATCAGGCTACAGAAGACGATGTAATCCCATTGAGCAAACCCGTGCTTACTCGATCTGGAAAACTCGTCGACCACATCACTGTTGCAAAGGGAGAATGCATCTCCATTTCAGTCCCATCTGTGAATCGCTCGACAGCCCTTTGGGGGCCTGACGCCCACGAATTCAAGCCGGAACGCTGGATTGAAGAGGAGGGCATACCTTCTGGAGCAAAGGAAATTCAAGGATATCGGCATCTTTTCACTTTCATTGATGGTCCAAGGATGTGCCTCGGCAAGGGGTTTGCGATAGCCGAGTTCAAGGTACGCTTGCTCCCCCCCTCACTGCCGGATCTGGCTTCACGTTACCATGGTTTGAAACCATGCAGACCGTGCTTTCCGTTCTCGTAAAACACTTTGTGTTTGAACTACGAGACGGTCCCGAGACAAAGTTAGAGACAGTCACTGGCGTTTTACCGAGGCCAAAAGTGGTTGGTGAAGAGGGTGCTGTAGTCCCTATGCGTGTGCGTCGTTTCGCCTAGGATGTACATACTTCGTCAAGCAGGATGTGCGAGCTACACGGTCGAATACGGGCCGAGCCGAATATTTCATAGATCGTGAATTACTCCGACAGGCTTACATAATAATTGTCGCCCGTCATCGTCCGCCCCTATCCCCGCTCCTAAAGTCTACTCCAGCTCACAAAACCATGTCTGCCGTAATCATTGCTGGCAATTCCTTGTGGTACTCCTGGATCTACACCAATGGAAGCATAACACCACAGTTAATGTCAGGTTTTCCAACAACCTGAGCGACTCCTGCTTCCCTTGGTACGCAGATCCCGTGCGTCGGTGTGGTTTCAACTACGACTCCCAACCTCCCACCCCAATTACTCCATGCCGTCATATCAGAAGATTCTGGCAGACTTGGTAAGTACTACAGATTTGTCCTCTGTACTATTCATTATGATGAATGGGACAAGGTTTGAAAGCAATCTTCGAAGTCTTATACGATTGCTACATTACAATATTCAACTCATGTTCCTCGATTCGGTCGCTGGTAAGTCTATATGTAATGTTCTATAATTCATCTGACTCGGCTGGGTAGAAATTACTGAATATTTCACTGGACCAGTTTTACAGTATCAGCAATGTGCTCGCTTGCCATCCGAGGGTAATCGGCAAACCCCGGTAGCTATTTCACTTCGACAGACGATATCTCTTGTGCTAAAAATTGAACGTATAGCTTTTCTTATCTTGCCAAACAGAAGGTTCTAATCTTCCGATGGCCGAGCGAGGTTCATGAATGTTCGATCGCCATGCTCGATCACATTTTCACAGAAGAAGTAGTAAACCTGGCTCCGAGCGAGCTTGTTAGCGTGACAGTGGGTCACAACGCGGAGCTGATGACCCAGGACGGAGGGTCTGTCATCCCTGATTTTTTTTTAAGGTTCTACTCTGAGATTCCTGCCAAGTTCGCACACCCCGTCATCTGTCAGATCGCTTTCTCAGAGTCTCTCGACGGTGCCATCGACATAATTCAAAGCTTAGTCGATAGGGATGATTCTATCCAAATGGTCCTACTCTTGAACGTTGAGGAATTTCCACACTTCTCGAGCCCGTCTGCCGATAGCACAGCTTGGAGTACATTTTTGAAGGACAAGTCCGTCAGATCATTTTCGGAATTTGTGTCCATTTCGAGTCGCGCAAAGAACATGGAGGACCCCTTGCCATCCAGCTGTCTGAGCCTTTCCCAAAATGACCAGCAAATTGATGATAGAATACGATACGATGCTGTATGCCCAACAATGTTAACGTGGTTGGGAAGGAAGGATGTGATTTGAAACGCACGAGAGAAAATAGATGACACCCTCCCTTGCCAGGAGTGCCATGTATTGATTCGGCTGAAAGTGTTTCGTTGCCCTGTACATTCGAATGGAATCCCTGATGAACCGGAATGCAACCAGCAGACACATCACTGCGCTGAGCGTGAGCTGGGCTCCGTCCATAGCGTCACTCCACTTGGTGCCATGGATTTGCGGCACACAAAATGAGAAATAATACACTTGATCAATACTATCTACATGAACAAGAAAATAATAAATGCTTTGTTAGGAGCATGCGTGGTATGTAACCGTACCTCACTTTCCTGCGACCTTATTTTCAGCGATAGCCACGGCACAATGAACTAGACACAGAACCGCTTCGGTAATGTAGAACATTATGAGAATTCCAAAAATGAAACACGACCGCCCATACATTGCCCACACGCAGAGAATTATTACGACTGTGATTATCAGCATCATTCATCTTGGCCGAAGTGAAAATAAATGGTCTCACAATCTGCAGCACACAGAAAAATCCAAACGGGCCAATTACCGAAAAGGGTAACGATGTCACCTGGAAAGCGACCTTAATCAAGCTGAACACCGGAAACCTTGAATAGGTGTGCTCACAACTGTCGGATATGGATGGCATATGGTCAGTTTGTCGTTGATCGATGGAGGAGTGAAAGACAGACACATACATCTGCAACAAATTTATCTTCAGCATGATCATTGATCATCAGCAAAATAGCGCTTACATCGGCGGACTCATGGAGGAAAGAAGTCCCCACTTTAACCAGGATAGAATTATTCAGCGTACTCGGTATTTTGAGTGCTTGAACATACACATAGCAATTCTGTAAAAAAGAAAACCAGGATCAATAATGTGTGTTGCGACAAGCATAGACATACATGAAATGGCACAACCCGGAGTAACGGGTCTAGAAGTGGGCGCTTAGCACAGCCTTGGTGCGGTGGCCCATGGGGCTTTGAAGTAGGGTACACACAAGGACGAATAATGTCGACACCCATGACCATGGCTTTCCCTACATCCTATCAGAATTTATGATCAACAGTGATACAAGTGTGTGCTTGCCCAAATGTATTCGATCTGCAAAGTTTTCAGTCGGTGACGTACAAGGCAAGGAAAACATACCTCCACTGCAAACGTCAGAACTAAAAATGCCAAGATTTCCCGGATGAGAAGAAAAAGGACATGAGCATGTATGGCTCACTGTAATCATATCCAAGAGTGGTGAGGATCACAACTAGGGAAGCACATCAGGAAAATGTCAACGGCCTTATCCGGCCTTATTCACCACTTAAGCACACTTATTCAACTTGATAAGTCGTCTAAGGGTGATTAAGTGCGGGTTTGCACAAGTTGTACAAGGCCACTCGAACTTTGCTTCCACAAGTTCTATTAGCCCACTTATCACACTTTGTTAGATACTTACTAGCACAGCACTCTGAAGGAGAACACATGAATGCTAGAAAGGAAAAGTAATTCCAAAACTAAAGACTGACTACAATACATGAGAGGTTTATATATCGTTCTACATTACCATGTAAGGAAAGAAGTAAAGAACCCTCTACCCTGCAATAGAATGCGATAGAACATCAAAGAAGCCTTGGATGTAATAGAAGCTGCAATCAGCGTGTTAGGGCATGCTGCGGAGCTAGACTGGTCCAGAGTATCATAAAGAATCGGAAATGAAAAGGTAAAATCAAATAGGAAAAGCGATCATGACATTACCCCCTTTTCAAGGATTGTTGTCCCAACGATTGGAGGGATATCAAAGAGGGAGTCGTCAAGATGCTTGAAATGCTTGTGGAATTCGAGGAAGTGTTTGTTGTGAAAGGTGTCACCATTTACACAGCCAGCACAGTCACAGGGATCATCAGGAGCAATGAGGCGTGAATGGAAGGTTTTACTCAGCCGAAAAGTGGTAGGATGCTTTCAGTAGAATGCCTTAACGGCATCTTGGGCATTCCTGAGTTCAGTTTCCTTTTTCCATTCATTTTCCTCATGTGGAAATCCTTTCCAGCTGACCAAGAATTTGATGTTGCCTTGTTTTTCTTGGCAGTCTAGAATTTCGGCAATCTCCTGCTTGGGTACAGTATTGACGATATCCGGTGGTGGTGGTGGTGCCTTTTGCTGTGAAGGGAAAGATCTGGGTGTGTACGGATGGAGTAAGCATT
>JBBPLE010000468.1:0-27065 GCA_038089675.1 Boletales sp. KT-2023b | reverse complement strand
ACCTCGTCGACAAACTTAAGGGTGCCAAGACCTTTACCAAGTTCGATGTTCGTTGGGGATACAACAATGTTCGCATCAAGGATGGTCACCAATGGAAAGCGGCCTTCATCACCCACAAAGGACTGTTTGAACTGACGGTCATGTTCTTTGGTCTTTGTAACTCCCCCACCACCTTCCAATATTTCATGAACGACTCCTTCCGTGATATGATCACAGAAGGATGGCTCGTCATCTACATGGACAACCTTCTCATCTTCTCCCCCAATGCCAAAACCCACGAGGAGCGAACCAAACGTGTACTTCAACACATGACTGAGTTGGACCTTCACCTCAAACTCGAGAAATGCACATTCGCTACCAACAAGGTTGAATACCTTGGCATGATCGTACGCCCCGATGAGCTCGCCATGGACCCAGTGAAACTAGATGGCATTCATGAATGGCCAACTCCAGCCAAAGTCAAAGACGTCCAATCCTTCCTTGGATTTGCCAACTTCTACCAATGCTTCATCCCCAATTACTCGAACGTCGCACGCCCCCTCCTCGACCTCACAAAGAAGAACCAACCCTGGGACTGGTCCCCCAGCTGCCAACAGTCCTTCGACAAACTCAAACAACTATTTCTCAGTCAACCGATCCTCCATCTCCCCGATCCTGCCCGCCCCTTTGCCATAGCCACCAACGCCTCCAAATATGCCTCTGGTGGAGTCCTCCTCCAAACCGATGCCAATGGAGATTGGCATCCATGTTCCTACCTCTCGCAATCCTTCTCCCCCGCCGAACGTAACTATGACATCTACGATAGGGAACTCCTCGCCGTCATTCGTGGCCTTAAAACCTGGCGCCACTACCTCCAAGGATCCCCCTTCCCCGTCGAAGTCTTCACCAATCACAAAAACCTCACATACTTCCGCCAACCCCAGAAACTCAACCGACGACAGGCTTGTTGGCTGCTTGACATTTCCGACTTCGACCTTCACCTGACCCATGTCCCTGGTACCTCTCTTGCTGCGCCCGATGCCCTCTCTCGTCGCCCTGATCTTCTCCCATCGACCAACGAGGATAATGACAATGTAACCCTCCTCCCTGACACTCTCTTTGTCAACCTCATCGACACCTCCCTCCAAACTAAACTGGCTGCCTCCTCTGCCTCTGATCCTCTCGTCCTGGAAGCACTACGCACTACCACCGGTGATATCCCTGCCCGATTCCATTCTCGTCTCTCTGATTGGCAATATGACGCTGGCATCCTCACCTTCCAGGGACGTATCTATGTTCCCCCAGACCTCTGCCGCTCCATCATTGAACGACACCATGATCATGCCTCTGCTGGTCACCCCGGATATCTTAAAACCCGCCAACTCGTCACTACTGAGTTTTGGTGGCCCGGTCTCGCTCAGTTTGTGTGAAAATATGTCGAAGGCTGCGCCCTCTGCCAATCCTCCAAAGCAAACACTCATCCCACCACCCCTTCCCTCTTCCCCATCGCCTCCTCTTCTACTGTTCCCTTCCGACAGATTTCCTGTGACCTCATCATGGACCTCCCTGTCTCCGATGGCTTCGACAGTCTTTTGGTCGTGGTCGACCATGGGCTTACTAAGGGGGTGATTCTCTGCCCTATGAAGAAATCCGTCTCTGCCAAGAGAATCGCCTCCCTCTTTTTCCACAAAGTCTACACTCGGTTCGGCCTCTATGACAAAATCATCTCGGATTGTGGACCCCAGTTTGCCTCTTCCTTCGCAAAAGAACTTGGATGCCTCCTCGGATACAACCTCTCCCTCTCCACGGCTTACCACCCTCAGTCTGACAGAGAAACCGAACAGGTAAACCAAGAAGTGGAAACCTATCTTCGGATCTTTTGTGGCAATTCCCCCTCCACATGGTCTGACCTCATCTCCCACGCCGAATTCGCCCACAATCACCACCCTCACTCCGTCACCAACAAATTGCCATTCTTCCTCATGATGGGATTTGAACCTCGTCCCCTTCCCACTATCATTGCCAAAACCAACCTCCCTGCAGTCAAAGAACGACTGAAACTCCTCTCCACAGCTCGAGATGAAGCCCTGGCAGCCCACGAACTTGCCAGACAAGTTATGAAATCCCGTTTCCATGGGAAATTCACTCCCTTCCATAAAGGCGACAAGGTTTGGCTAGAAGCCTGTAACTTGAAACACCTTATCTCCCATCCGAAATTCGCACCCAAGCGAGAAGGACCATTTACCATTACTCAGGTCCTCTCTTCCCTCACATATAAACTCCGCCTCCCACGAACGTGGAAAATACACCCGGTCTTCCATGCATCCTTGTTATCGCCCTATCGTGAAAACGACGTACACGGACCGAACTTCCCTTCTCCTCCACCTGACCTTATCAACGGAGAAGAGGAGTACAAAATGGAAAAGATCATCCAACATCATGGATCCCCAAACAACTGAAAATTCCTAGTCCGCTGGAAGGGATATTCGGCCGAAGAAGACTCCTGGTTATCCGAATCGGAGTTTGACCACACCAAGGAAATCTTATCTGAGTATAAGACCCTTCACCCTCACGTCTTCCCTCCCTCATCCCTCGCACCACCCACGAAACACAAACATGTCCGCTCCCACTAGATCCCCTTCCCCCACCGCTGCTACCACAGGCTGGACCACCCCCCTGCTTTACCGTATCCAAGGCCTTGATTCGACTAATTACAACCCGGGCATTCCCAGGTCTACGTCCCCTCCTCTGCGTCTCCCTCCTCTCGATCCTAACCCCATCGTCTCTGTCGAGTTACCTCTTTATGCCCAACATATCCACCCAGACCCCTTCCCTGTCACCGAACAGTCTTCCCTCATGCTCCTCCTTGAAACTCCCCACCTTCTTACCCCCTTTCGCGCCCATTTAGAACCCTTCTCCCCCCTTGATACCCTCCTTCTCCTTTTTCAAGAAATCCATAACCTCTACCCCCTTGCCAACCAGATATCGGACTACCCCACGGAACACGTTGCCGCCCTCCACGAAACTCGCACTGAGCTCACCAACCTTGTCCTCTCCGTCATGCACCAGTTGGAAATGGACAAATTAGCTAAGGATGTCTTGCGCTATACCCGAGAACTTGATGAACACCGCCGCCTTCACCAGAACCCATCCCCCGAAGCATCTGAGGAACCTCTTACTCTTGAGGAACTTGCCATCTTGGAACGAGCTGAAGTTAGCTGGGACGGACAATGTAATGTACCTCTCTCCCCTGATCACTACCTCTATAGTTGGGCATGCTTCCATTGCCACCGACTCTCCCACATCCACATCAATTGCCCATACTACGTCTGCCCCCACTGCGCCCGCCACCGTCCTGGCCATACCCAACACCGCTGTCCTCGTCGTCCATGTCCTCGTACCCTTAACCCCATGAATTCCTCCTCCTCCTCTGCTTCTTCTATGCGTTCTAGGCATTCTGGTCCATCCCAACCCCTCGTCGACCGACTCTCCGACCCCCCGTCCTCTGGCTCTGGCTCTGTTCCTAGACCGATCCCTCCCCCTTCATCCCGTTGTTGCCGAACCCCCCACCCTCGTCAACATCATCGTCACCCCTCCCCTGATCTCGAACTTGCTGATCTTGACCTGAACAACAATGACCCAGGATATGACGACTCTGCATATGCCAACATGACCGGTTCCCCTGGTGGAGATAGGTGCATGGATTTCTGATTTTTCTTTTGATTTTATTCTTCATAGTGATTTCGAATGTACTCCGGGGGTAATGTTACGATTCACTTCTTTTTCCTCAGTCATTCGTTGATACGATAGACCGGCCCGACCTGGTATCTTTTACCTTCTTTAGAGTGCTCTAGAACATGCAACGTGTTCGTCGCACACCTTTCATTTCCGCCTTCTATTCTTGCTATCTACGCTTCTATTTCCTGTGGAAGGTTCTATCTTCACTTCGCTTAGTCACCAACCTTCCATGACCTTCCATTACTTTCTATTCTTCGCAGTACTTAAGCCGTTGTCTTACTCAATGTAACCCCAGCTTAGTCCTGCTCAATTCTACCTTGATCACTTTGAACCCTTGACCCCTCTCGTCGACTCATCGTCAGACGATCCCCTTGACCCTTCTCGTCGACTCATCATTGGACGACCCCTTTGAACCTCTCGTTGACTCATCGTCGAACGATCCCTTTGAACCTCTCGTCGACTCTTTGTCAGACGACCCCTTGGCCTCTTTGTCGACTCATCGTTGGACGAACCCTTTGACTATTTGGCAAGCCCTCTTGACCGAATCACCCAAACCCCTTGACCCTCTGTTAGTTCTTTGAGCCTATGCTCGTTCCTACCTGGACCAAGCGTAACAAAACTGACTTTTGCATAGATGGCTCCACCAACCTCTTAAGTACACCATATTTTGTTACATGTACTCAAATTCAACAACAACAACAATTTCATTTCTTTCTATGCAGTGTCAAGAAGGTGGTCTAGCACCATCATTGTCTTCTAAGACCAGTCCTCTCAGAATCCTGGGCCATTTGGTCACCAAGTTCCAATATTAATTTGACTCAAGTGGAATGTGTGCATGATTATTATTGGAACTCACAAGATATATAATTGTTATGTACCTAAGTGAATATTTCCTAAAGTTTGTTCATAATATGGCCCAAATTCTGTCAAGAGATAGAATTATCTACTATTAATACAGAATGTGTGCTTATGTCTCATTTAATGTGTAAGTCTTGAATGCCATTATATGTATGTAGGTATAGATGGAACCTTGACAAGGTATATGAACTACTTGTTGAATATTTCTTGGATGTCAACTTCAACTACAGGGCAACCTGGGAGTAGCAAGTATTCTTGAAAAAAAAAATAACATGGAGAATATAGCTGCACTTTGTGCAGCTCTATTCCTATGGTCAGGTATGCACCCAATATACATATCTTAGTATTATATTTAATCCTTCTTCCCATTATTTAATAGCAGGAGCAAATGGGGTTGATAATGGAGGGTTTGAAAATGATAAAGGATTTAGTTCAATAAGCAGTATTGTTCTTGAATTAAGGTTGAATATATGTGCATATGTCTGTTGTGTTTCTTTGAATTGAATGGTTGATGGACCTTTGCTATAGGTGAGTACAATTCTAGTATGTATTTTGAAATTGAATGCATACATTATTGTTACATTGCCTCATACTGTACTGTAAGTAACTATTGGCTTAGCTATAAAAGTAATGCTTTTAGCCACTGCCATATGGATGCTTTTCCAATCACCCTCCACTCAGTTCAAAGCAACTATACCAAGTCTGAGTTTTTCTGGAATTGATGTAATCCTCTGCTCATTCTATGACATTCACAAATCTTGTGAGAACAAGTAATGACTCTACACCAGGTCAGTTGAGACTAAAAGGAATGAAGGTTGATGTTTGTATTATGGATTTGATGTTTCCAAGCCAACCATATCTTCTGAAGAAAACTACAATTGTCATCAAGGTCTTGGGGAATATTACTTCAGCTCACAAGATGACATAAAAGGCCTGTATGTGACACAAATCAAAGTTGAAAAATAAGGTACATAACCACTATCCTATATTTAAAAGAACCATTTTCTATGCAATCATCATGCTATGTTTTCCACAGTTTCTTACTTGCTCTTCATACACTGTAGCTTTGATGCTACTTTGAAATATCATCAAGAATATCAAGTCACAATGAGCTTAGATAACTTTTGAATGACTAGATTTCTATCAGTGATCCTCACACATTTTATACTACAAGTTCTCTTTTACTTGGTATTTATGGGCTACTGTTTGTCATACAACACCTTGATATGCCCACTATAAGCATGAAAAGCCATTTTCTGACATCTACAGTACTCATAACATCACTCAGGCATGGGTTGGGATGGAAGCTGTATTAGATACAATATGACATCAAACCAAGATAATTCATCCACCTAGCTAATACCTGGTGTAATGATAAACTTTGCTAAAAAGTCAGCTACATATCCAATACACCATATTTACTGATCCTACATAATTTGTCACATTAACCATAAATACAGCCATCAATAATACACTAACCCATTATTGAAAAGCCAACATTACCCATTCCACTGATATCCACATTAGAACCTCCCAAGAACAAGTTCCAAGTTGGTGCTGAAGTATTCAAAAGCAAACCACATTCAGCACTGATTGTGGCTGCATTCATAACAGCTCCAGAATAAGCATGATCATATGATGGAATATCTTACAGGACTCTACCAATTAAACCTAAGCAAGCTAATCCTGCACCAATGAACTTTAAAATAATCAACCAATATTGTGTTCATTTTAAAGATAGAAAATTATTACTGTTGATCCTTTTGCAGCTGACACTAGTTGTCAAGGGAATAATATTATCCCAAGTTAGATGGGAGAGATTGGCATGTGGAGATGGTCAGGTCATCATTGATAGAACTTGTACATGTATGACTGTTACTGGCTGCTTCAAACCGGATGACAGATGATGAAATGATGTATCAGCCAAGATGCAGTATAGATGCACCAATATCAGAAATACTGCCAAAGGGGGTGAAGTAATCACCATTTGTTACCACAGGGTGCTGATTGCAGCCCAAATTTCATTCCATGCGCCACAAATGTCATGAGTGACCATAAGCTTCTGTTGCTTGTTCACCATCGTGGATATTGTCAAATGCTGGGTAACAAGCACCAGTACAGTCACGTATGCCTATCATAAGGTTACATCACTCTTTGGCCAAAAAGTTATAAAACGTACTAGGTAAAATGCCTGAAGAAAGGCTTTCAAGACAATGTATTGTTGATCGAGACCGAGAACCGATGCTCCGTATGAATGAATGACATCACGACGAACGTGACATGGATAAGGACAAGAAACAAATGGAGGCCGTAACACCAGTAGCGAAGGGCACGGAGATGACCCCATCGCATCGCGGCATTACACTCGCTTCTCAGAAGAAGCGCTGTAAACAGCACAGCGTCAGTACCACTTAGTCAACAAACAAACAAAAAACCTACATTCACTGGATAGCTCGTGTTCCATACCTTTCGTAGTTGCTTTATCCTCTAGCAACATTTGCAAATGCTGGTCGCTACAATCCCGCGGAGCATCCACGAGAGGCCATGGCCGTAAGCTGCTACGATCGATCAGTGAAGCAACGGGACAAAGACGGTGCGAGAGTTACCACCGGATAATACATATAAGACCGCTGGCCGCTGGTGTATCTATAGGTGCCAAGTCGAGCCATTTCACCTCCGAGGCCCGCCTACTGGATATGATAACAAACCCCTCGGAAGGATAATCACACATACAGAATGAGATGTTGTGCATAGCGCTATTTCGTTGTCCGGAATACGCCGCGAAGACGACGTCGATGAAAGGGGAGGAAAGCGCCTCGTGAGCACTTCGGTCTCCAGGGGAAACCACGGATATGAACCTCCGTGATCATGGCATGGCACTGCTGACTGACGTCGCCAAGAGTCTGATGTCGTGAAATCAGATCACCGGCATCTTTCCCAGTCCCCGACGGCGGCTGCGCAAGTCGGCGTATGGCACATCGCCCCACGAGAACGGCGTTGGACGGACACCTTTTCGGCACATTCATCGTGGGTATCCCGCGGGACGACTTGGGAAAGACATACAAGGGAACAAAGTCAGTGGCCGGCAACGCAACCGCAACGATCGCTCCCATCAGGGATCGATGCTCGGGAAAGAAATAGATGATGGTAGACCAGCCGCGAAAACCTACAGCACGGCCGAAGCTTGCTGAGAACAGGGCCGGTGCTCACTGCACTGCGGAAATGAATACACGCAAATGGAGTGGTGAAAACAGAACGCTTACTTTTGCGGGAAGGTCACCCCTCCTTGCAGAATTCCCGTAGATGTTGCATTGTCCTGTGGTAAACGAGGCGGGTGGTTGTTACTATTAGAAGGCCGCGCGGCATATGTACGCTGTGTCATAAGACGCCATGGCTGCAGGCCGCGTTGACAAACGGCGGCGGGGAGATGCTAGTCGGGACAACTCGGAACGAATCGTTATTGGGTAAGAGAAATGACACACGTGTTTGATATTTGGGCGTAAATTTATGGTGTGTGGTAATTTCTGGCGCTTTCATAGTATCACGCTCCGCAAGGCCGCCCCACCAAGGCTCTGAGCGGTACAAAGTACAGTATAAAACATATTTTTTCGTGAGATCTCATGTTTTTATTGAAGCATTCATAGCGACGAAGACATCTTGTTTTCTTCCCCGCCAACTCAGGGCAGTGTCCTTGGGTTCCGAACGCCCTTACGATCATAACTCGAGTCCTGGCCGCTCGTCCGTGAAGCGAAACGATCGCCCCCTGCTCGTCGAGCGTTGTCATGGACAGCTTTTAGGACCTGGAAATCGCTTCGTTTGCTGGACGAACGCAAATAAAGCAAATTCGTTGAATTGTCGGCTTTTGCACCAGGTCGTGCCTTGAGTCTGGAACTCGACGGGGTCAAACGGGGCGGATTGGATGCCTGATTCGAAGATGAGGAGATCGGCCTGGTATGGTGCGGATCGTAAGTACCAACCCGGGATCAGTTTGGGCTGCAGGAGTTTATGACCGTAGAAAAACACAGCCCCGTCTGCACACTCCCTCGAAGCGTCGTAGTCATTGCTTTCAGGGTGTCTGTGGAAGTAGTCACATCAGGTCAGAACTGACTCTCCGATAGAACACGAAGCACACGCGGTCGGTGTTTTCTAGTGTACGACGTCGCCGTGCGTGATGCGCCCGTGGAAGACGAGAAGAGCAGCACGCCCGGCAAGCGTGGGCGAATGTGGCACCTCACCTAAATTCCAGCTGGCGCGGACCTAGGGTCAGGTGGTGAGACAGCCAGCCACCGATGTGTACGACCCGCCCGCTGCCTATTCTGGCATCTCGCGTCTGTGACATCGTCTGCAGGGAATGATCTCAGTCCTAGAACGTAGGTAGCAAGCAGATCATTCTCCTTGTCCTGACGACTTGACTTGATCTGTCCGATGCGAACTGCATTCTGTCACGTTCTGGTGGGTTATTATCTCACTCCGCGCATTCATACACACGCAGATCCAATCCATCGCGCGCCACCGTGTTGTCAGGGACGGCGTCCGACGGACGTCAGCACGCGCTGCAGTCACTTTGGACCGTCTTCCCAGCCGGCTTTGCGATCGCCGTTCGATTCGGCTTGCAATCCTCCCACTGCCTTGTTTGTCGTTTAACGTCATGCGACTATTCACGTCCCCTAAAGCGTGGACGCATACGGATATCGCAAGCCGCCGGGTGTGTAAATACCGTCTGTCGAGATCAGACGTCACTTGTAGTGGTGCGTGGTTTAACCTGGACGCGCGAAGGGTGTGCGGGATGTAGGAAGTGATAGAAGGCGGCAGTGGGATCCAGTGTTGGATGGACGCTAAGCGCTGAAGTATTGATTTCACGGTCACTTATTCTTCTCCGAAATTTGGCGTGTGACCGGTGCATCCTTCCAATGTTCTGGATGGAACTAGACTCGGCCAGTTGACTAGCTTTGCCCGCAGTGTTGTCGGGGCCGATCTGAGCAATCTAGATTCGAACTGGGCACAGTCACTGGGTATGGAATATGGAGAAACTTTCGCAACCATTTTTCGTGCCTGAATGCATATGTGCCGTGCATGTAAATTGACCCGTTCTTTGCATTCTACGTAGAAGAATAAGCTTTGCGATTGGAGGTGTGACACGCATCGCCTCGACACTGTAAGTGCACCACTGCTACGCTAGCGCAAATGGAGCACGATAAGCAGCACTGGTTTAACCAGTAGAAGAGTTCCGGCATCTTAGCACGGTCCGTTTCTCTACTATGTCTGGGTACATTGCACGAATTATTGCGGAGGTATTTCAAGTACACGCTCGCTATGTCCACCTTTCTGACAAAGACCCATTTGATTCGCTCTGATGAGTATGTAAATTTCAATTGTGACAGCAACTGACTCGCGCGCAACAAGTCGAAGTGGCGTTCAGCGTTATGATCGAATGATTCACTCTGACTCGACGGGTCCCGGCATACTACACAGCTGCGGTGGACCGCTCCGACGGGAGGATATAAAGGTGATGCCACATAGGACCAGAGAATGCATCCGCAGAGCCTTGTCATCATCATCACAAAAGCGCTGTGTGGCTCCACGACTTCATCACCACAGCCCGTCTGTTGTCTACATAACATGATAAACAGGTCTTCTACATCTTCCAACACTTCTCCGGCTGTCCCTGCAGATCCAACTTCGATGGCGCATCCAGCACAAAAAGACTATGCTGCTGCATTTGGGGCGCTGCAGGCTCAATATGGGTTCGCAGCGGCGGATGTCCAACACGTGGTGTCGGTGCCCCACATACAGAGGCCGACGGATGGACAGAAGCGGAAGTGGTACAAGTGGGGTGGGTCACGCGCATCGACAGAGTCGCTGATGAAACACACGCCAACCGACGATTCATGATGAGTGCGTATCAATTGATGCCATCGATGCGCCCCGGTTGTTCAGTGTGATCTCTAGACCGGCTTTATACTCGCGAGGATGAGGAAAGGAATATTTATTGTTAGCCTTTGTGTTTATTTGTACTTGCATCATATGAAAAATGCTGCCATCACTTGTGCTGAAGTCAGGCAGGTCGGCTTGGAAAGGTCGGTTTTAAAGATTTCTAGGTCAACAGGTCAGTGGCGACAAAAATTGTATAATCAGGACCGTATTTTGTCGCCTTTTCGAATCTAAAACAGGCGTTGGAGGACAACGTCCCGATTCGCACCAACGCGCGGGCGTGCACGATCCTGCCCAATTTCGTAGGGTGAGTGCTTGTTGTCCATGTCTATTTTTCACGCCTCACCCTTGCTCAGCGTCCGGTTTATGGTGCACAATGGCAAGGACTATGTCCCCGTGAATGTCACGCAGGACATGATCGGCCACAAGCTCGGTGAATTTGCGCACACCAAGAAGCGGTTCACCTACAAGTTCGTGTTTTTTTTTTAAAAATCTTTTCCCTCCCACGACTCACGCTTGTGCCAGGGCGACCAAGAACCGGTAGGGCTGGTGTCCAGTGGTAGTGCTCTACTGAATTAGTTTACATACGTACCATGTCTGTTACCGTGGCGATATGTTGTCGTTGGACGGCTACACCCGAGTTGTGCCGCGACACCCATCTCAACGTCGTCCCGTCATCGCCCCTTGATCTCCATCCGCCCTGCTTTTCTTCTTTTCTCTTTTTTTTTTTGGTTACTTCTGAGCTCGTCGTCGTGCATAGCAAACGAACGAATCCCATCTTGATTGCCATCTATACATCAAATTAACGCTTTTTTCGTACATGGGACGATGGCTTTCAACGTGACTACCGCCAACCTGACCCCGTCCAGACCCGCGCCCCAAGCGCCCCTTCGCCGTCCGACAGAACCCTCCAGCACCCTCCAAAACTCGGGCTACAACGCCTCTTTTTCTTCGGGTTCCTCTTACGCTTCCGACTACACCGGTATCGGCGGTTCCCCCATCCGCTACTCGGACACGTCCATGAGGCACCAGGTCGTGCGCAATGGCATGGTCAGTCTCAAGGAGGAGGGCTTCGCAAGCTTCATGTTTCTCAGGAAATGGCTCGTATTGAATGGCGACGCCCTCATCATACACAAGACCGAGGTCCGTGCCCTTGCCCGATCTGACCCTCTCGCTCGCTCACGCATCTCTTCCCCATCAGTCTTCCGCGCCACAGAGCGCGATCCCGCTACAGGACATCACCAACATCGAACGGGTCGATCTCAAGCCATATTGTCTCCTGCTCGAGACCAAGGACAAGCGATACCATCTCGCCCTCAAGAACGACGAGGAGCTCTACAGCTGGCAAGACGACATCTACACGCGCAGTCCACTCATGGGTGTCAGCAACCCCACCAATTTCGTACACAAGGTCCACGTCGGCTTCGATCCCATCTCAGGCGCCTTTACTGTGTGTGCCCTCTCTTCTCCGCACACGTGTGCTCATATTATTCCTCAGGGCATGCCCGAACAGTGGAGTAAACTCCTCACCAAATCCGCCATCACCCGCGAAGACTATGCCAAAGATCCTCAAGCTGTGCTCGACGTGCTCGAATTCTACACCGACCACCAAAAGCGCGAGCTTGAAGAGATGAGCATGGGCATGTCCGTGTCCTCCATGCCCACCGTCTCCCGGTCTATCTCGGGAAACTCGTCCACCACCGCCGCGTCCCTCACCCCGTTTGCCGTCGACGGCCCGCCCCCGCGCTTCAACGCAGGCACCGGTCTCGGCGGAACCGCGATCGGCAAGATCCCATCGCCCCTCGATGCGCACGCGCGGTCGACCGGGGCGAAGTGGCAAGACGGCGTCCCGCCGGATACGACCAACGCGCCCGCGTCGACACAGCCCAATGCGCTCTCCGCGACGGCGCTCGCCGCCGCACGCGCCGCAGAGCTGGTCACCAACTCGCATACCCAGCACGCGCATTCGATCTCGGGTGGGGCGAGTGCGGCACGCGCCGCGGCGGCGACGGCGGGGATGTTGCCGCCTCCGGGGGCGCTCACGACGGGACCCGGGGCGGGCGTGGGTGTAAGTGCTGCGGGTACGGGTCTTCCGGGGGGTTTGCAGCCCAGTCGACCGGCGCCGCCACGGCCGCTGTTGACGGCCACGCGGCCGGCGCCTGGGGTGCCGAAACCGTCGCTGCCGGATCATACTCATATGCCGTCGTCGGCTGAGCTACGGGCGCGGGTGCAGCCGAGGATGGAGGGAACCAAGCCGTCGTTGGATAGGCAGCCGTCGCAGGATGCGTTGAGGGACAAGGAGCGGGAGCAGCGGCGGAGAGAGGAGAGGGAACGGGAGAGGGAACGAGAACGAGAACGGGAACGGGAACGAGAACGAGAACGAGAGAGGGAACGAGAGAGGGAGAGGGAGAAGGAACGAGAGCGACAGCCGGCGAGGGACGATGTTGTTGCTGCCCCGTCAAAATCGGCACCACAAGCACAACCCATCAAGCCCCTGCAGACGGTCAAGAAAAAGGACGTTCCCCCGCCGGATGTGACCATTACCGCCCCAGAGGGCGAGGACCCTGGCGTGGCCGATGCGGCCAAGAAACTCGAGAAACCCAAGGAGAAGGAGAAGCGCATCAGTACGATGACCGAGGCGCAGATCATGGAAAAGCTGCGCACGGTCGTGTCAGAAGACGACCCCAAGACGCTGTACAGCAAGATTCGCAAGGTCGGTCAAGGGTGCGTCGCTACAGTTGTGTTGCGCTGCCACGCGTGTCATAATCACGTGACTTGATAGGGCATCAGGACACGTTTATGTCGCCAAGACGCTCTCTTCGGGGCGCAAGGTCGCTATCAAGGAGATGGATTTGACGCACCAACCGCGCAAGGAGCTAATCGTCAACGAGATTCTCGTCATGAAAGAATCGCAACACCCCAACATTGTCAATTTTTTGGACTCGTATCTTGTCAAGAACACGGAGCTGTGGGTCGTGATGGAGTACATGGAGGGCGGTGCGTTGACGGACATTATCGAGAACAATTCGTTGGAAGAGGATCAGATTTCGAGCATATGTTACGAGGTAAGTGGGCGGTCGCCTGGGGCATGGTGTCTGAATCGACGCCGGGTAGACGTGCAAGGGCCTGTGTCACTTGCACAGCCAGTCCATCATCCATCGGGACATTAAATCCGACAATGTCCTCTTGGACGCCGAAGGCCACGTCAAGATCAGTACGTCCCCCCCCTTTTTTTTCCGATGCTTGTGCTCACCCATTCGAAAAGCCGATTTCGGCTTTTGCGCCAAACTGACGGACCAAAAATCCAAACGCGCGACCATGGTCGGCACGCCCTACTGGATGGCCCCCGAAGTTGTGAAGCAAAAGGAATACGGTGCCAAAGTGGACATCTGGTCCCTCGGGATCATGGCGATCGAGATGATCGAGAACGAACCGCCCTATCTGGACGAGGAGCCCCTCAAGGCGCTGTACCTGATCGCCACCAACGGGACGCCGACGCTGAAAAAGCCCGAGGCGCTGAGCAAGGAGCTCAAGAGCTTCTTGAGCGTGTGTCTATGCGTGGACGTGCGGAGTCGAGCGAATTCGAGCGAGCTGTTGCAGGTGCGTGGGACGTGGTCGCGTCGTGGGCGCGCGCGCGATTTGTCTGGGCTGACGCGAACGATTCGACTTTAGCACGAGTTTTTGAAAAAGGCGTGTGCGCCGTCGGGGTTGGCACCGTTGCTGCGGTTCAAGAAGAAGCAGCAAGCGCCGGCGTCGTGATCTCGCGTCGTCTGTCCTCGTTCTTGCATATCTACGTATATATTCTCATTCTCTCTGTCTTGTGCTCTTTTTTTCTTTTTTTTTTTCTTCCTCTCCGTGTCATGTCGGTCGTTGGAACTTGTCCGTTCATTCCTACGCGCGCGCGCACCCCCCGTCCTGACATGTCATTCCCTGTGTCACGATTCTTCCTGTTTTACCTCCCGTGTAGTTTACCCTGCTGGTTTTCCCTTGGTTACATACATACATATACGCACCCTGTCGACTGTGACGATACGTTTTCTTACGGTTTTACCCCACGATCCTCTTTCCTTTCTTTCTTTTTTTTTTTCTCCTGTGAACACCAGTGACGCTCTCCCAATCGCTACGTTTTCCATGTTCAAACCGAGGTAACCAACCACGCCAGTCCGTTTGTATTTCGTTCTGGCCATACGACATGGAACATGCAAGAGATACGACATAGACCGTGAAAAAAAAAAGATGTGCAAAAAACATGGGGTCATGGGATCATATGAGTGGGAGTCACAATGTGAGTAACGCATGAAGATGGGGAGAGAGGGATGCGACATGAGAAGGGCGTGCATGAAGAAGAAGCGCTGCATAACAAGACGGATACCCAAGTCGAGAAACCGAGGGAAGAGAGACAAAAAAAAAAACGCATACGTGTCAACATCGGCCGGTAGCCAACGCCCGATAGAGCGCGTTCGCTTCTTCGAACCGCGACTGACGGAGCGTGAAATGCGCCATTTCGGCCGTGTCGGCGTCCAACCCGACGTCGACGATCGACAGCCGGACCAGGGACGTGTAAAACCGACAGAGCTGCAACGCGCGTCACCCAACAAAAATGGGAAAGGAAAAAAAAAAGGTGACGCACGTGTTGCACGCCCTTGGCGAACCGATCGTCGCTCACCAACCCCTCGCGGTCCTCCCGCTCCGCCCTGTCCAGCCACTGGATACACGCGTGGATGAACCGCCCGAGCACCTCGACGCGCACCACGTCCGCGACGGTCGTGTTCCCGCCTGTCGCGGGATCGACGACGACGGACGTGTCCTGCAGTAGCCGTCCGACAAGGTCGAACGAGGGTAGCGTTGGTGGGAGCATCGTGAGCACGTCCAGGTACGGATACGGGTGGGCGTACGACGTGGCGAGAAGCGCGCTCAAGAGGTGGTGCGCGAGGTGCGGGTTGTGTGCGACGATCGCGGGGAGGTCCATGGATGTGATCATCGATGGGGCGGTCAGGTCGGGTATCACGGGGGTCAGGGTCTGGTCGTTCGTGTGCGGTGAGCCGGGAGGGCGGGGGGAAACACGCATCACGCACCCGTTGTTCCGAGAGGGTGAGGACGCGGTCGCGTGCGGCGAGGAGGAGATGCATGCCTTGGGCGAGGCGGGCCTTGTGTTCGTCTTGGTCGGGGGTGACGGGCGCGGCAGCCGAGGGCGTTGTGGGTTTAGAGGTCTGGAGCGGCGTGTCGCCGTCGGCCTGTGGCAGGATGATGGCGGGGATGCCCCTGTAAGACCGGTATAGCAAGATCGCCAGCAAGAAAAAGCGTGGCGCAGGCTTACGGCTCGGGCGTGCTCGTGTCCGCAAAATGCTCTTCGTCCAAAACTAGGTTCGAGGCGCGGAGCTCAGGGAGGAGTGGGGACCGGGTGAGCGTGCTGGGCGAGTAGGGACCGATCTAAAGCGATGTCAGCAAAGAGGACCGGATGATGAGAAGGTGGGATGCACGTCGTTGCCGTCCCCTTTGAGAATCTTCCAGAGGACCCATACGAGCTGTTCATTCTCACTGGAGCCACCTTGGGCGGCGATCTGGACGGCATAACCTCTTTCCTTCAAAAAGGTAGCATACAAGGCAGACTTGAAAGGGTTGAGGGTCATCGGATACGGTGCGTACATGGAATACAGGATGAATGAAACGAGAATGCGTTGAGCGAGCTATAAACATTGACGAAAAACAGAAAGAAATAAGAACGAACGACCAAGTGCGAAGAGGTGTTACGAACTTGGACCGAAGAATTGAGAAGGGGCAACAACGCGTCAAGAGCCAGCTGGAATCGCGCGGTCGGCTGTACGAGCTGCGAGAACGCCTGTGCAGCGGTAGAACAGGGCAAGGTATAGGCGCGGACGAGGAGATGGGCGACAGACGCCCGGACAGGGTCCCCTGAGCTGATCTGACCCGTCGTCGCTGTGGGTGGCTTTGACAAAAGCCTCGAGCTCGCCACGTCCGGCATTCCCGAACTGACCTTGCTCGTTGTCGGCAACGGCGACGAGGAGGTCATCGTCAACGTCGAACGTGGCCTTGACGGCCAGCCCTTGATCTAGTGTATGTTCTTGTTTGGCTTCAGTGGCGTATGCGGCTGTGCAACCCCGGATGACATAAGCATTCTTAGGACAAAGATATCGATTGGGTCTGGCAGCCAAAAATAAAATAAAATAACATGAACGTGTGGTACTCACAGTCCGCAGTTGGCCTTCTCAGCGGTCGACCATGACTGAATTCATCCACAAAAGGTCGCTGGGTTCTTCGGACGAAAGCACGCAGGTCAGTTTCGCTTGACCGCATCGGTGCCAATCCGCGTGTTAACAGCGATCACGTCAGTCTCTGTTGACGCATTCCTACTTTATTGCTGCGATCGTGGTGGTCCTTACTCTCGTCGTACTCAGGTGTGTCTCTTCCAGTGCCATTGCACCGATCTCATTTTTGCAGGGTATGGGTCCTGCGACGGCGAAACCAGACCATGTCCGACTTTTTTCGGGTGGGCGGCGGTAGATCGCAGCCCATAGAGCCACCACAGGACCTCAACTACGGGGTGCATCCCGGCGTGCAGCTGACCCCTGTCCCAGCTGCCTACCGCCCAGATCGCAGGACCCGTGCTGCAGATACCGATGCGTATGGTCGTCGGCTGGGCCCGGGAGAGGACGGGGATGGCAAGGATGCACTCCCTGCCTACGACGGCTTCGACAGACCACCCAAGTATGCCGAAACAAGCTGGCAGTATGGCTATATCGCACACCCTCATTCGCCTCCCGAGGCGGAGCAAAGTGGGCTGACGCATCCGAACGGTGTACCCGGAGACGATGGAGCTGTGGCCCGGGCAGGACCCCCGCCGCATCCCGACGTGGCGAGCAGCTAACGAGTTTATTCCTCTGATCTGTTTTGTCGCATGTTTTACTGTTTGGGACCGGTAGGAATACCCCCTTCGAAAAGACACTATTCCCATCAGATGTTTACCACGAATCTTCGGATGTGACTTTGGGCGCCGTTCTATACATTATATTGGTCTCGGAAAACGGTCCTTAAGGCCGAGCCTGATCGAGAGTCATTTCCCTTTTGTGTGCGTGAATAGCACACAATGCGTTTCTCCATTGTCACCGGGTTCAGCTCGGATATGAGTCTCTCTCGCTGACTGATATGAAGCGGCGTGTTCCAAAATTTGCGCAGAATGCCACAGGGTGCACGATCTATTGTTCATGAAGAATGTATTATTTACCCCTGGAATGTTGCTCGTGATGGTCCGAGTCGGATGACAAGTCTCACACGATAACACCCGCCGCTGCGCACGGTCTCACCTGACAAGAAAATGCAAACGATCTCCGTCGTCGCCTCTGGACGACATGCTGCAGTGCATACGCAAGCCAGACGACCGCTTATTACTTATTGTGAGTGGCAAGCTGATATGATCCGAAAATGGCAAGCGTAGTGAACGAGTGATGCTGGACCTTTTATAAGCCGTGGCTGTGTCGTTGTCCGGCTTGCACCCGAGACAATTAGCAGCCTTCTCATATTTGGCCAGTCCGAGACAAAAGACTGAGAAGGCACTTGGAAATGGCCTGGACAACGTGAGTCATTCATTCCAAAGTGATGCAATGCCTGGTCCGTCGACTTCCCCACAAGACAGCGCCCTGTACGGTGCGTGTCGCTCAGACTGGCTGACCGCTGTTTTTTTTTTCTTGCATCCAGAGTGCTCCTGAGACTTATCTCTCTCACACGCACGGAGGCGCCCCTTCCTCCTTTTGTTCTCGTAAATGGATACGTGATGACCCAGACAGATGACGACCGGCAAATCCGTGGGGGTCGTCGCGTCACGAGAAGATTCGGCTCCCCATGCCGCGCCAGCTACACAATAGGAAGAGCGAAATGGCAAGTTCCGCCCGCCGGTTTATTCGCATCGATGGTTATGAACCCGAAACATCCCTCCCGCTGAAACTTTTAATTGTCTTTTTTGATAAGCGCCACGAGGGTCCGAGCGAGCGTATATATATTGGAGTGTCTAGGATCGAAAGCACCCACTCATCACCGAGCACACATCGTGTCTGCCTCCTTAAAGATCCTTTTGAGACCATCTATCATACACAACAATGGAATCCTTCTCCACGCTCGCATTCTCCCCCTGCGATCCCTCTACCGAGTCGAAGCCAGACGTATCCGGGGTACTGGTAGACGAATCAGATTCGTCGTATACTATGGGTAACTGTGTTATTGCATGACTTAACGCATGGTCGCTTGGTAAGTATCCCTCATCATTCGAGCATCTGGAAACTAAGCGACTGTCGCTTATCAGTCCCCTGTGCCATCATTCGCATTCCTCGATCTTCGCATTTCCCCGCTCACCCTTTCATCTCGCCATCACTCACACGTGGAATTTGACCCGCAAGCTTGTCTCTGTCAATACGCAGCCCCACAATTATTGCTGCACTTGAATTTGTTTACCTTCGTTCGCGCATGGCCGCCGCATCTTTTGTCGTAAGACGGACTTTTTTTCTTAGGTTGTATGCTACCTATGGGTTTGGATTTGGTCTACGGAGCGCAATTCGTTAGGAAGAAGTCGCTGCTTGTTTTGGAGACCCAGAGGGTCGTGACACCATCGTTTACCTCTATTCCGCTGTAGATAATAAGTCCACACACAACTTGTTAAATGCGTCACCTTCTCTTCCCGACTTGATATTCGGGTGCGTTTGATTTGTGTGAGAAGTGACAAAGAATGAACACTACGTAGCACAGTCACCGAAACGTAGTGGCAGGACACCGCCACCACCGCGCCGTGACCCGAGTGTCGACTTATGGTCTTGCTTCTGACCGAACCGTTCCGATGGCAGACGATAACGTTCCAGATCGTCCTCAGGTGACCTCCAATGGCTGGATCTCTCTCCCAGCAGAGACGATTCACCACATCCTACACTATTTAGACCCCCAAGACCTGATTCGTCTGCGTGCGGTACGTCCAATCTCCCGCTCTGTCTTTTTGCATGCAATGGACGCAGTGTCTAGGTATCCAAGCTCTTTGAAACGATCCTCCGTGATCCTGTCGTCTGGCGCACCGCCTACGCCACCGCGCGTCTCCTCCTTCCACCCGGTCCCTATCCCTGGCAATCTACCCGCTTTCATCAGTTCGCTCTCGTACACTCGGCCCGCCTCGCACGGACGTGGACTACGGAGCCCTTCACACTCCTCTCGCACAAGGTCGTCACAGAGCTGCGAACGACAATTCCCGATCGGTTCCAATGTGTCAGCGGACGGTGGCTGATCATGAGCAAGGACATGCGGCAGCTGTGCGTGCGCGACGTCGAGACGGAATCAGAGCAGGTGGTGTGGGACCGCGGGTCGTTTTCGACGTGGGCGACGACGTCGGTGAAGACGTCGGTCGGGCACGTCGTGTATGTCGTGCTGCACTGTGGGGAGTCGAATGGCACGGCGCGTCTGACGGATCCGGTGTGCGTGTCATCTTGATGGCTGCTTCTCCGTATCATGCATGATCTGGTGACCGATGTTGTTTCTAGCAAGCTGCTCGAGTTTGTCGCGGACGATGATTCGGGGCGTTTGTCGGGTCCGGAGGTGTTCGAGGTGCCGACGTGGAGTCTGCCAAAGGAGACGTTTGCACCGCGCATCCAAATCAGAGCCGGGTTCACACCATACGTGTACATCTCTCTCAACCCAATCACCAAACCCAGCCAGTCGTTGCTCTTCCACATCGAACGCAGGCGGTTCTACAAGTTTCCCCGCTTTCAGACGCGAATGGTACGCGTCTTTTGTTCTGCACGTCCCCTTGTGCACTGATTGTGTTCCGTAGGAGCTCCTCCTTAACTACCGTGGTGCATGGTTACCGGATCTCGTCGAATTTCACTTTACCCGGACGCACGTTTTCGTGATTTCCCGGTGTATCCTCCTCTACCATCATTTCGCCAAGATTGAGGTCAACCAGACCTTTGCCTTTCCGGACATCGAACCCGTCTCTACTCCCAGCACCGATCCCAAGGTCCATGCCGGTTCAAAAACCGGCGATGGATCTCAACAAGACCCCTCCCGTCCGTCCGTCGCCGAGCTCCGTCTCACGCACGAGATGCACTCGAACGACACATCCTCGACGTGGCTCGTCCCCATCCGCGACGCGGTCATCGACCCCGTGACGGGATCGACGACGCTCCGATTCATGCACGCCCACCCGGACTTCGAGGTCACGCCCGACATGCGCGTGCGCATGGTCTGCACCGACTACATCCTCCCCCGCGCCGACGACGACCGCGCCCGCAGCATGCCACACGGCACCCAACCACCGCGGCGCCAGGATGGGGACGCGACGCGCGGCCACCAGCACGCCATCCAGCGCAGCGAGGAGCCCGTGCTGCCCATCACCGTCGTCTCGCACGACCTCTTTTCCGTCCCGGGGGACTGGAAGGGCAACGTGATCCACGCGTCGTGCGATGGGTACGTCCGGGGACTGTGCGTGATCAACTGGCGGCCGCTGTTTGCGCGTGGGGGCGGGGGTGGGAGTGGGAGTGGTGGCGCCGCGGGGCGGAGCACCTGGGTTCGCGAGGAGTGTGTCGGCAAGGTGCACAAGTTTACCGTGGACGCGACGGGCGATCGGTGTGTCGCCGTCGTTGGCGAGGGGTGTGCGCCGTGGGCCGGTCTGGACACGGCCCGGCACGACGAGTACGCGATGGATGGGGTGCGGGGGAAGCTGTGGCATAAGGTGTTAGATGTGGTTCCGGACGACACGGGGGTCATGCGTCAAGTCTTGCTCGTCGTCGTGGACGATTTCATGTAGATCGGGGTGGACTGTGTGTCGATATGCGTTTTACGATCTGGACTGTCCTTGATTTCTTGCGCACGGACCCATGTGTGCTTTCCACGTACGTGTGTCGTGCTGAGACTGTGCTATGGTGACGTTCTCTTTCAAGCACCTTGCTCGAGTCAGACTCATTTCGTATCAAGGATCAAGTGAATTGAATTGCATATTGGTCCACGGTTACGTTGAAGGGTGTTGAGCGCCTTGCACGAGCGCACGCGTAATGCATCTTCGGGACGGTCTTGCCACACCGCCATCGCAATGAAACAGGTGTACAATTCATCAATGAGGACACTACATATTCTGACAGCCCTTCAACGCTCTGCCGTCCTCACGTTTCGGCAGCATTCATAGATCAACTTCACTTGCGTAGAGCAATCATTGGGCCTAGGCAGAGATAGGGGTATCGGGGAACACCTTGGCGCTGTTGTGACCCCGTTCAGCCAATCCGTCCGCGACGTGTTTGAACTAAAACTCACTTGAGCCCATCGCCTTTGTAGAATTCGTGAGAAGCGTGAATCGGCGTGATCGGGACCGATTAGAAGGAAATACATGCTTACCCGCGAATGTATCGTTGATGAGAGGCGACTTTGCATACGACGTAAGGCTGTGTGTGTGCGCATCGCGGTAACGAACTCACTAAACCGAATTCGATGATTATGGAACCGCCCTGAGGGGAGGAGGTAGACATGTCTCCGTGGGCAGTGACGATGTCGACCGGGCCACGGCCGAACATGAGGAAGCTGGGGGTCATAGGTAAGCAGGACGGGGACCACCCAGAAGTGGACACAGACTCACGGATAGGACGCATCCCGAGGTTGCAGGCTGTTCGGTGTACCCACGAAGACGGTGGTTCCCTTGAACTGAACGTCGGACGGGTAGGCGAAGCTAGGGAGCGGCTCGAGCCTTGCGCCGGGTGTGAGAAATGCCACGGTGCCCCAGTCTAAAACGTTTGGTAAGGGACGACGACGACGACGACGTGCATACAGTTCGACAAACCAGAATTGAGGAGTAAATTAGCATGAGTTGGGTGAGCCATAGTGTCTGGAGATTGAGAGACCTTGGTGATGTAGCTGAAGATGGGGGATGTGTTGACGGAAAAATTCAGCAGGGTGGCACTATTTATCCTTTCGACAGAGCTTCTGGAAGGGGAACGAAGTTGCGGTTCCAGCGGAGGGGGTCCACCGGATATCGTTCGAAGGGCGTGCCGTGAATAAGGAGTGATAAGGCAAGATTTCGGACTGCGAGGAAGTGAGTTTGTATACTTTGTCCAATATGAATGGGATCACGGGGGGATACTCTGTGTGGGGGCGCTGCTACCCGGACTGTCAAATGAAATGGGGTGATTGAATGGTAACAAGGATATAAATGCGTTTGCGAGCGGTCATTATGTGAATGCGCCACCGTGAGAGGCATAAGGCGAAGCCCGGTAGGAGTACTGCATCAAATTTCAACAGGTGGAGTTCAGGTAGATACAAAAGGCTAGTAGTACATACAGCACGTGACTCATCGAGAGGTGTTTGAGCGACCATGTTTGGGTATATGCGCCCTAGTGTCGAAGGACCATCGTGACCGTGCGACGCGCCCACAGAAGACACCTTGGACCCACGAGGTTCCGAATTCAAATGTTTCGGTTTCGAGATTCTTTGAACGTCGTTCAGCTCGACACCCTGGAAGTGCCCCTGCAAAACGACAGTACGTTTGGCAGTTTGAGCGGCAGACCAATAGCTAATCCATAAAGTCGATGGCAGCCCACCGCCCACCAGGATCAGTCGGCGACTAGGCACCTCCGCACCTCTGTCTAGGTTGCGTTGAGTTATGTTAGAAAATATCGTGAAGAAGATGAAAACGCTCACGCTAAAAACGTCTAGTGTGAATAAGGGGCTAACGATTGTTGGTCAACCAGCATTGTTGTTACGTGAGTCACCATCGAAGCAACTTGAATCTCTGGTTCTGCTCATCACTTGCGAATTTTCAGCTTTTTTTGTAATAACACAACGACTTGAATATATTTTCTTCGGATCTAGCCAATGTTACGCCTTGTACCATTTACTACGAGCGCGCATGATGATATCCGGGAGAGGTGATATTTTGATGTGGGCGGAATGAGGGTCGAAGATGCGAAATTTTGTCACGGGTTGTCACATGTGCCATGAAAGCCGTGAATCAAGCACAGTCGACTCTTGACTGGTATCCTATATGACCGATACTCCCTAAAATCCGATACGTTTTTCGGTTCGCCAAGTCGGTTCGCAGAGAATTTGCACCAATATCTGACAGCCGATAACTGACCCATTTTTGAGGGGGAATAATGATCTTTATTTATTTATTCCTTGTTTATTGTCCTATGGACCGGTGCCCCATGGATGCGGTATATCGTAAAGTAAGTCTGGTGTTTGGATGATGGTTTTTTTGCTTATATTATCTTAGACTCAGCTTGACAATCACATCGTGGACGACACGGTGGTCTTGCTTCAAGTCTTGCTCTCCATCGTGGGTGATTTCATGAAGAGCTGGGTGAACTGTGTGTCGTGTACCGGATTAACTTCGTGTCAAGAATCTATTGGAGCATCTCTGTAGGTAGTCGTAAGACTAATATTGGTGAGTAAAGGAAAGTAAATGATAGTACTAGATATCTTGCCTCCAGTCGACGTGGTACGAGACTGGAGGAAAGCGTACGTGTAAACCGCGTGATGTCTGAAAAAGGAAATGTAGAGTATGTACCGTACGTATGTAAGTAAATGGTTATGTACATGTGCCAACAGAATCAAATTGAATTCATCCCAGTCCACTTTATGCAAAGAATTGAGGAATGTCAGTTAGCCTCGATGAATTTTGCGCATGCACATCATAATGCATCTTCGAGATGGTGTTGCCACACCGCCATTGCAATGAAACAGGTATTCGATTCATCAACGAGGACACTACATATTCTGACGGTTCTTCAAAGCTTCAACGCTCTACCGTCCTCACATTCAGCGCTATTTATACATCAACTTCACTCTGTAGAGCGATGGCAGCGCTCAGACAGGGATAGGGACATTAGGGAACGCCTTGGCGCTGTTGCGACCACGTCAGCCAATCCATCCGTAACGTGTTTGAAATAAAACTTACTTGACCCCATCGCCTTTCAAATTTGTGAGAAGTATGGATCGGCGGGATCGGGACCAATTATAAGTGAAATTAATGCTTACCCGTGATGGTGTCGTTGACAAGGGTCACCTTATGTAAAATGTAAGACTGTGTGTGCACATCGCAGTAATGAGCCCACCATAGCGGTTTCGATGGTTATGGAACCACCTCCCTGAGGGTCGGAGGTAGACATGTCTCCATGGGCAGTGACAATGCCGACTGGGGGGCCACTGCCGAACATGAGGAAGCTAAGATACTATGTAAGCAGGATGGCGACACCAAGAAGTACACATAAACTCACGGAAACGACACCTCCCGAGGTTTCAGGCTGTCCGGCTTGCCCACGAATATGGTGGCTTCCTTGAACTTAACCTCACGTGGGTAGGTGAAGGTAGGGAGTGGCCCGATCCTTGTGCCAGGTGTGAGAAGTGCCATGGTGCCCCAGTCTAAACATTTGGTAAGGGACCACGACGACGCGCGTACAATTCGACAAACCAGAATCAAGGATTAGAGTAGCAGGATATGGGTGAGCCATTGTGTCTGGAAATCGAGAGACTTGGTGATGTAGCTGAAGATGGGGATTGTGTTGACGGAGAATTTCTGCACGGTGGCATTATTTATCCTTTCGGTGAAGCTTCTGGAAGGGGAATCCAGCCTACAAAAAGGGAATCATCAAACACCGATAGTCACTATCCAGGATTTTGACTTCGTTTCGGTTCCGGCGGAGGGGGTCCACCGGATATCGTTCGAAGGGCGTGCCATGAATAAGGAGTGATAAGGCAAGATTTCGGACTGCGAGGAAGCGAGTTTGTATACCTTGTCCAATATGAATGTGATCACGAGGGGATACTTTGTGTGCGGGCGCTGCTACTTGGACTTTCAAATGAAATGGGGTGATTGAATGGTAACAAGGGTATAAATGCGTTTGCGAGCGGTCATTATGTGAATGCGCCGTCGTGACAGGCGTAAAGCGAAGCCCGGCAGGAACTCACCCTCAAACTTGAACTGATGGAGTTCAGATACACACAAAAGGCTAGTCGTACATACAATACGTGGCTCATCGAAGTGTTTGAGCGACCATATTTGAGATGCTCTATGCAACCCACGTAGTATTGAAAGCCCACCGTGACCGTGCGACGCGCCTGCAGAAGACCCCTTGGACCCGCGAGGTTGAATTCAAATGTTTCGGTTTCGAGTTCCTTCGAACGTCGTTCAGCTCAACACCCTGGAAGTACCCCTGCAAAACGATAGTGCACGTGGCAGTTTGAGCGGGGGGCCAATAGCTAATCCGTAAATTCGACGGCATCCCAGTGCACGCCAGGATCTGTCAGCGACTAGGCACCTCCGCACCTCTGTCCAGGTTGCGTTGAGTTATGTTAGAAGGTATCGTGAAGAAGATGAAATGCTCACGCTCAAAAAACGTCTGGTGTAAACGAGGCCAACAATTTCGATCAACCGGCATTTTTGTTACGTGGGTCACCGTCGAGTGTAGCAATCTCTGGCTCTGCTCATCACTTGCAAATTTTCAGCTTTTTTTGAATAACAACACAGCGCCTTGATGTATCTTCTTCGGATCCGACCAAGGTTGTGCCTTGTACCGTTTACTATGAACGCACATGATGATATCTGGGAGAAGTGATGTTTTGATGTGGGCGGAATGAAGGACGAAGATGCGAAATTTTGTCACAAGTTGTCACACATGCCATGGACAGTCGACTCCGGATCCCTCTCACAGTACGTAACTGATATCCTATGTAACCGATACTCCTTGAAATCCGATATGTTTTTTTTTGGTTTTCCAAGTTGGTTCGCGGAGAATTTGCTCCAACATCTGATAACCGATAACTGATGGATTTTTGAGGTCTATTCGCTTATATTCTCTTAGACTCAGCTTGACGATGACATTCCTCCTTACCCTCGCCCTCCTTAAACGCACAGCCACCCAGCGGCTTCGTCCAACGCGCGCAGCCCTCGCCTCCCTGAGGCACAAAGCCCACAGTGCCTGCAGATTCTCCCGTGACGCGCACGTGCGACCTACACGCCTGCACAACACGACTCCTCAAACGCTCACCACTCGGTGGTTGCTTATACAGTTGCAACCCCGATGGGATAACAACAACATGATCCCCACTGCGTTTTTATGACCGTTCGCCAACCAAACGCACATGACGACGACTGGTCATCGCCACCGGAACGCAGCTTCACTGCCATCTACGCGCATGCCTGTTTGCGTCAGATTTCGATTTGGTCTAGGACTAAGCAGGCACTATCTGTGGTTGTGGACGACAAGGGGGTCTTGCGTCAAGTCCTGCTCTCCATCGTGTATGGTTTCATGTAGATCTGGATAAACTGTATGTCGATGTGCGTTTCACGATCTGGACCGTCCTTGGTCTTTTTTTTGCACGACCTGTAGGCTGATTGAGCGCAGGTGCTGCGTGCTTTCTACGTATGCCGAGTGTGTGTTAATATGGCGAGCTCTCCTTCACATCAGTAAATTCACACTGATCTTTTTTTGGCTTATGCAGTGCTTATTTCATCTAATTTGGCTCATGACATAACATTAGCACCACAAGTCAATTAAGCTGAATAGCCGAGATCCAAGACCGGCCGA
>JBBPLE010000467.1:11601-27124 GCA_038089675.1 Boletales sp. KT-2023b | reverse complement strand
GATACCCATTTATTTCAACATGTTTTCAATACAAAAATGCTGAATTTCTAATATAATTATGTTCCATTTTTGCCAGTAACATAATGGTGAAATAATTAAGACTTTCTAATTATTTTCTTCACAATTTATTCAGTGATAACATGATTTCCTGCACCCAGTGCAACTTGCTTCCAGTTTGGTTACCTTATTTTCGCTCCGCACTAAATGTAGAAATGTAGAACACTATAAATTAGATTATACACATGTAGCCGTCCACACAAATTATCATTGTGATACAAAGACAAACCATACACAATATCCTCATGACGCACTGCTGTAATCGCTATCCAGGTCCATCGCTTCTAGTTCTATATCTTCACCACGTTCAAGTCCATTATTGTGCCCACCGCTAATAGATAATCTGTGTATGCTTGCAACAGCGCCATGGCCGGATGGGACAACGAAAGGTGTGATGATCTCGCTTCCACATTGGCCTCGGAGATTGCGCGCGTGAAGCATTCGTAAGTTCAAGACGAATCGAGGGACGAGGACGAATGGAGGTATATATTTCATTACCCCAATGAGAATTATTTGGTATCCGCTCGTTGGAAGGTTTGACGGGGTGATCACCATGTTGATAAGTGCCCACGTCAGGATGCTATCCGAGTCACAACAGTCCATGTCAAACCGGTGATATCCAGAAGGAAACAACGAGACGCGAAAGACGTGGACGTACG
The DNA here is from genome assembly GCA_038089675.1 of Boletales sp. KT-2023b. Classification (NCBI taxonomy): domain Eukaryota; kingdom Fungi; phylum Basidiomycota; class Agaricomycetes; order Boletales; species Boletales sp. KT-2023b. The sequence goes on along the minus strand of JBBPLE010000467.1, from coordinate 26,408 downwards.
CAAGAAAATAGATCACGCCTTCTTTCACAACAAGGTTTATGTAACGATTCAGTTGGAATCGTTTTGTTGCTCTGTACATCTGAAGCAGCTCCTTGGTGAATCGGACAACGACGAGCAGGTATATCAATATGCCGAAAAAGATCTCGGCAACATTCAACAGCTTGGGAAAAATAGGGAGGATGGTTTGCTCCGCACAAAGCGAAAAATCCAGTATTTCAGTGGTAACACCTATGATGCCCTATTGTATAGTGACCGTATTTTAAAGCTAGATGTGCACACACCTATGGATTTATTATGGGTGCTCGTCCATATGCACAGGATGAGATACGGGATGGCTTGGACCCCATACACCACAAGGAGGGTGACAAGAACGAACTTTGATCGACTATACAATGCCCATACACGCAGGATCATCGCCACTGTCTGTTGATGTAGTCAATGGTGACTAGAAGTGAAATGGACCTTACAGTCTGCGGAACCAAAGAACATCAAGATACCCCACACAAGAATGTCGTAAATCACACCGCCTTTGGGTGTGCTTGAGCAAAGAGAGACTCGGAACAAACGTTGAGTAAATATGCCTACAACTGTTCAACTTGTTTAGAGATATCATTGATGAAGCGTAAACACATACTTCTGCGAGAGTTGAGAATGTCAGTATATGCGCTATTGCAAATGGTTTAGACGATCACCCTGAAATGATCGGGAAAGAACGAACTCCCCCCTTTGATCAGTCTGAGTCAGCCCAGAAACTTACGATTTAATGTTGAACACACAGAGAACAGATAATCTAATAAACCAATCAGGAATTATATGGATCATAACAGAAATGGACCTGCATGACTATGGTGATCCCGAAATAACGAGTCTGGAAGTTAGCAATTAGTGCAGGTTCGTGGATACGTCCCGGACACACACGATAGCAAACAATGTAGTCACAAACGTCCAGCGCTGTTTCTGCAACTATGTTAGAACATATCACTAACCCAGAGAAATTAAGCAGTCAGACCCAAATATATTCAAGCTGCGAGGATTGTCAACGAGTGAAATTATACCGCCACGATAAACGTCGACTATACCTCATCCGAAAATGTGAGCACTGATTCGTCAAAGGTTCATTCAGGTCAAATAAAATACATCAAGAGAAATATTCCTCACAATAGTCATATCCTATTGCGGTGATGATCACAACTAGGAAAAAAAGTCAGGTCAGTTGGCAGGAAATTCCAAGATCGCCATACGAGCCGAGTAGTCATTCAACTGGGTACCCCAAAAAGTTAGCTGCAAAATGAAACCCATCAACTTGATACGAGGGGCATAGTAAACGGGGAAAAAAAACCTTCATAGGGCGTAACTTGGTATCCAGAGGATTCATAAATACGGCGCGCTTATAAACCATTTCCGGTGAAGAATTAGGTTGACGAAGATGAGCTAAAAGCAAACGCGAAACCTCCGATTTCGAATCAGTTGCTATCCCAAGGTTGATGGGATGCAGCGCATTATTGAGTCCGGAGCGGGGCAAATGAAATTGCGGTACACTGGGCGGCCATAACAACCGTGGACCTTTATATCTCAATCGCCTGGCTGTCCTGCTAGGCGTCGATTATGCATCGATCAATATTTGACGCCCCGGGGCAGATTGTGGCACTTACATTCATCCCATTGTACCACTATTTTTGATTTGATACAGGGGGTGAGTGCATGGCAATGTGCCAGCAAAGGACCTGTGGCCTTCCGGCGGAGCCAAGAACAAACATATATTATGGTATACCGTGACTAAAATAGGCAAAGTACCCAGGATATTCACAAATATAACTTCATGTTCTTTCCTAAAGCAATGACGAAATGAAATTCGGTGTTCCATCGCAAGTGTTGGCTCCGGCTGAGGGGATATAAATCCATCATAGCGAGGCCAATCATAATAGAACGAACAGCGAGTTGAACGAGACCTGGACCCACGGGCGCCGCGTATCCTTGCGCCTGGGACACATACATTTTGAGAAGGTACCGCACGGCGCACGCGCAGTGTATTCCGCAAATGTACCAATGCTGTGGTAATGGCAAGTACAGCCTCCCCCCGGGCATACCTTTGAACCTGAGCCTATCAAATGTGAATTATGTGATGCGGATGGCGCTGGTCGGACTGTACTATGCTTAGCCGCGTGCATCCTCAGCAATGTTCAACATCAGTGATGGACATCCGGTTTGATTCATGGTTCTAAATATGCAGCGTGTAGATTATGAAATGACCCGGGGATCACGCTAATCCCAGTTGCAGTAAACGCACGGTTGGGATGTTTTTTTCACTTTCATGATATGCCCAGTGCTAGTAGCTCCCACGCGGCGGCGAACATCGAGTCGGGATCCAACATTCGAACAACATGAAAATTGAACAGACATGGATTACGTCTTGATTGAAGTTAAGGATGATTTTCACCACTTAGAAGAACGCGATTCAGTTCAATATCTTGTCAATAGATATGGAAGCTACCGATTAGCCCATAAAGACAGCGGGTTCGGGTCGCTTCCCCCCTCGATATCCGCTTTTTTTTTTGGCCCATCATCATATTAAACGCGCTAAAGGTTCTGTACCCACGGCTGGATAAGTCAAGTCTTCTCGGAGTTTCTGTTCCCATCGTGAGCTCAACTCAAAAGTTGCCCTATCGACCTTGATGCTTTACAGCTGGGCGCAATGGGTCATGGTTCTTCGAAGTCACCTTCCTCTCTCTGAGGATGTACCTTCACGCCTAATCCTCCGGTAGCCCTGGGTCAATCCAACGTGAATCCGAACGCATCATCACAAAAATTATCAAAAAGTTACCGTTACGCGTACCAGCCCGTTTCCTCGCTCATCGCCGTCCCTAGTGTCGAATCCCTCGCAATCAAATCGTGATTGCGACCAAGTACTTCCATATCGTCGCAGACGATCTCTCCCCTTAATGCTGTTTCCAGAACTGAACGAACAACAAAAATACGCCCACCAGAACGGCCATCTTCAACGCGGTCGACGCCCGGCTCGCCCGGTCGGAAACGTCCTATATCGATCTCCTCCAAATCCACAGATACGTCCCAGACGTGCCCACAGAAGAAACGATGAAGGCCCTCCACGACCTCGTCAGGAGTGGTAAAGTGCGTTATATTAGCGCGAGCTCGGTGTGGTGCTGGCAGGTTGCCTACCTGGATGGCATTGCGACGAAGCACCTTTTATTTTTTATTTGCTTGGATCTGATGTGTCGGTCCCGCTGATCGGACGTGGGAGCGCGAGATGTTGGCATGCTGCAGATTCAATGGGATCGGCGTCATCTCTCGGTCGCCTCTTGCAGCGGGACACGTCGCGGGCGCCTAGTCGGCACAGGCGCCACGCAGCAGGACGCTTCGAAAGGCATGATCATGGAGAAGAGGCTCTCAATGGCCGATCAGACGACTATCGGTCGGGCTGTGGGTGTTCTTTTACAGCCTCGCCCTTTAGGGGCTTCGCGTTGTCGCCATTGGCAGAAATTATGTTGAACATACCAAGAAACCAAACAACGCGCGCCAAAAGAACCATTCTTCTTCCTCGACGAGCTATGTTACTTCCGAGGAAAACGTCGAGATTCCCAGCGGCATTATCGTCCATTTGGAGGTCCGTTGCATCCAACTTGTGACGTTCATTAACCCTTCCTCACGCTCACACAATAGTGAAACTTGGTCTCGTGATTGGCAAAGCTGGGCGAGAACCCTAAGCCGCATACAACATCTCTCATGACGCACTGATGCAATGGCTATCCATCTCCATCTCTTCCAACTCTATTTCTTCAACATGTTCAAGTCCATCATGGTGGACACCACCAACAGATGCATGCATGCCTGCAACAGCCCCATGGCCAGACGGTATTGAGAAACCGAATCCTGTGTTGATCTCGCTTCCACGTAGTCCTCGGAGGTTGCGCGCGTGAAGCTTTCGCAAGCTAAAGATGAATCGAGGGACGAGAACGAATGGAGGGATATATTTTATCGCTCCAAAGATGATTATTTGGTATCCATTCTCTGGAAGGTTTGATGGGGTGACTACCATGTTGATAAGCGCCCACATTAGGATGCTATCCGAATCATAACAGTCCGCGTTAAACGGGTGGATGGAAGCGGAAACGATACCAAGTTAAGACGTGGACGTACGCAAGAAAGTAGACCACGCCTTCTTTCACAACGAGGTTTATGTAACGGTTCAGTTGGAATCGTTTGGTTGCTCTGTACATCTGAAGCACCTCCTTGGTGAATCGAACAACGACAAACAGGTATATCGATATGCCGAAAACGATCTCAGTAATATTTAAAAGCTTGGGAAAAATAGGGAGGATGGTTTGTTCCGCACAAAGCGAAAAATCCAATATTTCAGTGGTGACACCTATGATGCCTTGTTGTATAGCGACCGCATATCTAAGTTAAATTCCACATACCTATACCAGTATTGCGAGTGCTCGTCCATATGCACACAATCAGATACGTGATTTCTTGGATGCCGTACACTATGAGGAGGGTGACCAGGACGAACTTCGATTGTCTATACAACGCCCATGCACGCAGGACCATCGCCACTGTATCTACCGATGTAGTCAATTGCAACCAAAAGTGAAATGGATATCTTACAGTCTGCGGCACCGAAGAATAGCAGGATAGCCCACATAATGACGTCAAAAATCACACCACCTTGAGGTGTACTTGAGCAAAGCAGAAACTCGGAACAAATGCGCCTACAGCTATTCAACTCGTTTAGAGATGCCATTGATGAAGCATAAACATATACTTCTACCAGAATCGAATATTTCAGTATATTCGTTATCACAAACGGTTTAGACGATCACCTTGAAACGACCAGAAAAGAACGGGCTTCCCCCTTGGAGCGGTCTGAGTCAGCCCAGAAACTTGTGATTAATGTTAAACGCACAGAGGACTGACAACCTAACAAACCAATCAGGAATTACATGGACCATAACAGAAATAGACGTGCATGACTATGGTGATCCCGGAATAACGAGCCTGGAAGCTAACAATCAGAACAGATTCGTGAATACATGCGGGGACACGCACGACAGCAAATAATGTAGTCACAAGTGTCCAGCGCTGTGTCTGCAACTACGTTAGAACATATCACTAACCCGGAGAATTTACTGCAGCCAGACCCAAATATATTCAAACTGCGAGTCACCAACGAGTGAGATTATACCGCCATGATAAACGTCCACTATACCTCATCTGAAAGTGTAAGCACTGATTCGTCAAAGGTTCGTTCAAATTAAAGAAATACAACAAGATAAGTATTCCTCACAATAGTCATATCCTACTGCGGTGAGGATCACAACTAGGAAGAAGAGTGAGGTCAATGAGCAGGATATTCCAAGATTGCCATACGAGCCGAGTAATCATTCAACTGGGTACCCCAAAGAGTCAGCTGCAAAGTGAAACCCATCAACTTGATACAGGGAGCGTAATAAACGAAGAAAAAAAAACCTTCATAGGATGTAACTTGGTATCCAGCATTCATGAGCACCGTGCGCTTATTAGCCATTTCCGGTGAAGAATTAGGTTGGCGAAGATGAGCTAAAAGCAAACGCGAGACAACCGAACTCTTGATATCCTGAGGTTGCTGGGGTACAGGTACTATTAAATTCGGGGCGGGGTCGTTGGAACTGCGGTACACCGGGTTCGACATCTCGGTCGCCTGGCCGTCTTGCTGGGCGTCGATTACGCATCAATCCATATTTCACGACACAAGACGGAATGTAGCACTTGAAACCTTCCCTTCGTTCCACCATTTTAATCAGGAACAGGAAAGAGTCAGAGGGTGCGCATGCAATGCGAAGAAGCGGAACGAAGAATAAACTTTACGTGCGTCATTACTCGGACACCGTGACTAAAAACAAGCAGAGTACCCGGGACACTCATAAATATAGCTTAGTATTTTTTTTTTTTTGATCCGATGACTAGGTGTTGTTTAATCGTTCATAATATCTCCCACAGCTCCGAAGGAGTTGCGAACAGGTTCAATACAACGAGATTGAAGTTTAAGAACGATGTTTGAAATGACGCATCATTGTGAATGTCAGCGAGAGTTGACCCAGGATGGATATATTTGAAAGCAAGAAAAATTTTATCGGCACTGGAGCAGTACCAGTGCAGGAGGCAAACAGCCTCCTGCCGCGGTACCAGTGGAGTGATGGATGCACCCACACTGCTTGATCTTCGGACAAGGTGCCACGCGCACGGCTCTTTCTTCCGTGCCACCACCTTCCAGCGGGTTTGCAAGGCCAGACGTTTAGTGCGTCTGAGGTAGAGTGGTATCGAGACGGGCGCCGTGAGCTTGCCTTTGCTGTCTGCCCAGCCCACGTCGTTGAAACGTTGAGTGATGCTTACCGCCCATCGTGATTCGCGAGCGAGGGCATTTGGTAGATGTGCGGAGCGAGACGCCTAATGCTTACGCTTCGCCCACTTTTTCACATCTACGTACACGCCCATCCCTTCCCGGCTCCGCCCTGCTGGCCGAGCGCAGTCCAGAGATTGAAGATTTGAAGGCAACACGGACGCGACTTTCGATCGGATTCATCAGAACGAATTAGTCACGGGCTGACGAACGCGATTTGATCTAATCATCGTCAATACAAATGACTGCCGACTGGCACGCTGGCGTCTTGGGCATTAAAGTCGCTCGCTGCCTCAGTGTCCGCTATTTCTCTGGCCCATCGTCATGTCGAGCACGCCCAAGGTTCCATACCCGCAGTTAGGCAGGTCTGGCCTTCGAGTCTCTGTTCCCATGTGAGTCCGACGCGAAGGATACCCTGTCGGCCCTAACCTTTTATAGCTGGGTGTAATGAGCTATGGTTCATCGAAATGGAGTGTACGCAGGTTTTCCATCTGAGAATGTGCCCTTACGCCTGCTTTTCTAGCCCTGGGTCCTCGACGAAGTGCCTTCTTCCGGGATCCTCAAAGCCGCATGAGACATGGGCATCAACACAATCGATACTGCCAACATGTACTCCAACGGTGAATCCGAACGCATCATCGCTAAATTTCTCAAACATGTGCCGTTTCGCGTACCAATTCTGGCTTCCTCGTCCATTGTCTCTAGCATCAAGTCCCCCGCAACCAGATCGTCATCGCGACCAAGTGCTTTATCATCGTCGCGGACGATGTTTCCATTCGTTCGATGCCGTTTCTGGAACTGAACGAACTGCAACAACATGCCAACCAGAACGGCCATCTTCAACGCGGTCGACGCCTCGCTTGCCCTGTTGGAAACGTCCTACATCGATCTCCTCCAAATCCACAGATACGACCCCGACGTGCCCGCAGACGATATGATGAAGGCGCTCCACGACCTCGTCCGAGATGATCTATTTAGAAGAACCGTGCGTATGTCTTGATTATCTCCGTGTCTTTCTCATCATGTCTGTAGATACGTACCAAAACCGGTTCGCGGTCACCGTTTAAGACATGATCGTGATCGTACGTATATTGTAATTGTAGTCCACACTCAATAAATCACTGTCATTAAAAATGACGTGCCAATCAGCTTAGTCTTGATCAAGTCACCGGACGTGAAGCTAGCAATCACGGGTCACGTGGCGATGAACCCGCGCATGTATTGAACAACTCGAAGTTAAGAAAAAACGTACAGAATATAAACCCGAGACGCGAGACACGGCCGAAAAAATGCAAGTAATGCAATAACACGCGAAGAGGAAAAAACAAAGTGGGACGTGCAAATTCTTAGAGGGTGCACGAGCGAACAAATTGCTAACTCGTGTCTGGGGGTATAACTCACAACGACATGCTACAAGACACGACGCGACTATGCTACCCTCGATCCTTTTTTTCAAGAATGCCACCCTTGTTTCCGCTTCTCGAACCGCTCGTTCACTTCGTTCAATGATATCGTCTGCAACCCATGTCCACTCCCCGCTCCATTCTGCCCCCCATGGCTAGCGCGAAAATCGTCCCCCTCCGAGTCCCCCTCCGTCTCGGATCCACTTGCGAACGTCCAGCTCCCTGCTGTCGGCGTGAGCTCCCCGTCCTTGGCGCCTCCTTCGTCCGCATCGCCCGACTGAAAATCGCCGAAATCAAACGAGTCGTCAGACGAGTAAGACGAAAAAGACGACGAGGCGAAGGTGAATGGGTCTGAGGAACTTGTTGCAGCCGAGTCTGCAAATGGACCAAAGTTGTCATCCTTTAATTCAAAATGTACTGTGAGCCCAAAACAAGGCAATATCCTGTAGAACACGAGAAACGCACGTCGTCATAGCTATTGACGCCAAACGGGTCGTCCGAGAGTGCTTCTCGCAGAGCACCAGAGTTAGAAGGATTAAACGTATCCTAAGAATGATTTGGTTCGATTCGGCTTTGAAAAGGGGAAAATGAAACGCTCACTTCAAACCTAGACGAACTCTGCCGATTACTATGTCGACGCGACTGCGGAGGTTTTCCAAGGTCAAATGTAGATTGTGTAAGCCATCCGCCATCGTCCTCGTCATCCTCGTCGTCGGTATCCGTTGTGAGATATTCACCCGCATGGAGCTCTTGTGTCAGGTAACTAGCGAACTGCAACACGACGCGGGTCAGCGGATGCACAGTAAGACATGGGCACGTTCTACCTTCGGCGGGCCAGTGCCTTGGTCCTCATCGTCGTCCATCGGCGCCGGGCCGAAATCAGCACTCGTCTCCCGAGTCGGTCGTGTCGTAGTTGTCCGCTTAAACTCCCCATTCATCTCCGTGCTCTCGTTCGTCGGTACGGCCGTCGCCCGCGCGTCTGCTTCATCCACGGTCCATCGCCCGCCGCCCACACGGGGCGCGCTGCTGACGGCTGGTTTGCCACCACCCAGCAAGCTCGTGTCGCGCTTCTTGGTTTCCTTGTATCTTCCTGTCACGTAGTCATTCCATGCAGGCTGTGGTGCGAACCGTTCAATAGCATGGCACAAGTCAAGTGGGAAATGTTCGAGCGCGGTAATGACGTCCTCGGCCATGAGCGTGAGATGACCCATGTACCCCAACCGAACACCTTTGGGTTTGGAACTAGGGTGCTTCGTCACACGGTGAAATTCATTGATAAGCACACGAATACTCGCCTCTCTGCGTCGTTTTGTTTTTGTCCGTCGACGATGCGTTGCATCAGTCGCGCATCTCGAAATAGCGAAATCGTCAACTCGCGGTTGAGACCCCCATCGACTCTGCCAGTGAGCACCTGGTGGATGAAATCGTAAACGACGCTATGTAGAAAGTTATTCCAAGGGTATTCAAAGAAGAGATCCTATATCCAATCAGGTCAGTGCCTAAGCCGAAACACACGAGGGGCGAATCCTTACCAGGAGCGTCGACAACACAGACACATTGAAAAAGCATTGCTTCATACGTTCGCCAACAGGCACTTCTGGCGTCACGTTCGAATATGTCGACCGTCTCGAAGTTTGACGTGATGGTGTTGCCGTCGCCTGCGAACCTCCGTCTCGCGGACTGGCACTGATAGGACTCCGCTCGCAAGCCGTGTATGTGACGTTATTAGAAGGTGGTGGAGAAGATGGGCATGGAGAGGAAGCTGCCGGCTCCGCGCTGGGGGAATCATCTCTGCCACGGCCTCTGGAGGTTTCGTCATCCATGACGATCTCCTCCATTGCATCATCATCCGAACTTCCTGGGTCATCGCTCATGTCGTCGTCTGAATCCAAGAGCGACGATGTGCGTGAGGGGTTTGTCACAGGGAGTTCCAAGGCTGGTTCAACCTCGTCGCCAGGCTCGTCAGAGGGCTCACGTTCGCGTTCTTCCGAGGAACCTAGCGCAATTACGCGGGCCAACGTCTCCAAAGCCGCTAATCCACCTCGTAACCGACCCTCGTTATCGTAAAGCTGGTCGTGTTCAGAGCCTCGGTTTAGAAGAGACATGTTGGAACAATGGAGGAGCTCGGCGTATAATTCGCAGATTCGATACCGTTCGAACGTCAAGGGCCGAATAAGACCCACTGTTGTCGGCACGAGCCCTTGCTACATGGATAGAATGTAAACCAGTCACCACAAGTAGACAAGAATAGCCATACCGAAGAACGAGGTTGCCGCAGGAACCGTTGAAAGTCAGGCAGGCGCTCGCACATGATCTCCAGCAGTGGTCCGAGATTGACGACCCCCATCCGGTCCACCATTTCCTGCATCGCTGCCTCCAATGTTTCTCGTGCGTCTTCTGCACCCTGAAGCTGTTGCTGAATATGTATCAGTCGATTCCGGAGCGTATGGAACAAATAGGGTTCAAAGTAATCCGAATTGTTCTTTCGTATCAACTCGATGATGACAGACACCGAGTGGATGACGGATGACGTGGCAGAGTGCCCATTGGGAAGCTCTGGGGGTGGGGCAGCGGAGTCGTCGGCACTGGACCCCGGTTTGATGAGAGGCTGGTCAGCTTCAAAGTTATAGAGGATGTAGCCAGTGAGGGTAGAGATACTATCCCTATGGGCTAATTCCCGTGCGAAACGATTAGAAGCAGGGCCATTTTGAAGCCCCTCAGTCAGACCAGCCCCAGGTGAGGGTGCGGCCATAGAAATGATCCCTTTGATGAGTTCGGACACGACGGTGTGCATGTCGCTGGAATAGGCAGGGGAAAGGAGACCTATCAACCTCGCCATGAGTTGTTCTGAGGATAACCACTAGGTGCCGATGGAGGGTGAGTGACTGAGCACAGGAGTGCATGTAAGAGCATACTTCGAGGACACACGCCCCAGCTGGATGCTCGTCCAACTGAATAATGCGAACAAGCAGATCCACTATTGAAGGGGTCTCGACGTGGCACAGTAAGCGCTCTACGACGGACGATTGGGACTGAATGAACGCGAGCATCTACAACGCTGGTCAGCAATGGACGATGCGGGAAAAAACGTATATGAGACGCACCTCTGCAGGTTTCTTGTTGAGAAAAACAGCGTTGATCTTTGAAAAATGAGAGGCGACAGCCATCTCCACTCTCATGTCCTCGGGGGACCTATCGAGTACGGTCTCCCAGAACGGGGCGAGAAGTTCTTGACTATGGTTCACGCAGGTCTCCACGATAGACCAAATCTCGCTACAAAGTACCTCGGTCGCAACATATGGGTATCTGTAGGTCATTAGAATTCTGTGAAGCGTCGATAGAACCAGTCTGACGTACTTGAACCGGCCGCTCTCCTCCGCGCACTCGATCTCACCGGTGACGTAGCCTAACAAGCGTTTCAAGACATCGACGCGCTGGAAGTAATCAATAAGCCTCGTATTTTGAGACTTGCATTCTTGTAGCAGGTCGTCCTCATCTAGTATGGCTTCCAGCGAGACATCGTCTTTGTCCAGGAGACTGTCGATGGCGGAGGTGTTATGGAAGCCAAATCTACACGACGAAAAATATTGTCCCGGCAATATCAAACGAGTTTAGCATGATAAAATACCTCCAGAACATGAAGGCAGACGGGCGCTGCTATAATTTGTTGGGCGTTGGGGGAGACGGGGCTGTAGAGAGATGGTTGAGGCGAGTTACTACGCTGCACAATTGCCTAGATTGGATTGTCTACAACTCAGCCTCTTGGCCCTGGGCCTGATCTCCATCCAAAGAGTTCACATCAAAGTACTATATTAGACATTACTATCAACGAGGATATCCTATAGTAAGTTCCATGTATATAAGGAGCCGGTTGGTGCATCAGAACTGCGGGTGCCAAGTTACCGCCGACCGAAAAGCATAAGCCAAGAGACTCACCCGAATTTGATACGAACCACTCGCTTTCGTGAGATAACGCACCCACTTAATACTGTGGTAGTTGCTTCTCTCGAACACCTTCAAAAAGCGGACAATTAATCCAGATGCGGTGAACATCAGGACCTGGAAGTCGACATCGATGGGCGGCCGAGCCCACACCTGTCGTGTCGTCGTGGAAGTGAGCTCAGCTGAAGCCGTGAATGTACATTCTTGTCCGCCTTGTATTCGCGGAAGTCTGGGACAACGCATGAGCCTCATTACCGCGCCAGGAATACGGGCAGACATACTTCCAGATTACGACGTTTTCTGCCGGGACATACTTGGCCTTGCCATTAGCCACCTTGCAGTCCACAGTCGTCGTGTTGAGCGGCGTTGGTATTCTGAGCACGACATCGGTGGCAGACAGTTTATTTCCGAAATTTGCCTTGACGGCGACTGTGTAGGAAACTTGCGTGGTACCGATTTCGTTGACGGTCGCAATGACACGCAATGGAAGCTTTACGTTCGAAGTTGCTCTATACCTAAACAGACAATGGATTTAGGTTTAATCTCACAAAGAAAGATGGTCGCCGCTCGCCTCATGAGCTCAAACTCCCCGTCTGGAGGAATGAAGCTGATGGTTCTATCGGAATCAAATTCATTCAGGCGGACACACTGGTGGAATCGACAATCGTCTAGCTCCACACCATCACTTCCACCAGCACCGCGGTCATTTTTATCAATGACCAACTTATCATTGAGACCAAATTTGCATTCAGGGGTACCGGACAAATATGCCCGCATTTGTATGTGTCCGTCAACATCTGCGCGGAGTATGGTCCCTGTAGTGGCAACATGAGGACATGCTTTAAACTATGAGTTGATGCGACCGGCCTTTAGCGCTCATGCTCAAATTAACCGTCTCCACGACATCAACGAATGCCTCGTTCTTCTTGTACTTGACATCACCGCGTCGCCAACTTGTCGCACCTGTCGCTTGTACGGTGATCTTCGCAGACTCTTCCTTTAAAATAGAGTGAGCTTGTGGGACGGAAGACATAAATGGGACATACAGCGACATGTGCAGTTGACATGACGCTTTCCGTTGTGATATAACTTTTTAGTGTATCTATCTCACTGTTTTGTGGATAACCGAAGTCGTTTATTTCTGCAAGTTGCCTGTGAGATTGGAGAATGCAACAGCGCACGACAGAGATCATACCATCTATTAGTTCGTAGATTAAAACAAAATTGTTCTTGACAGACTCCTCGTCGACTTTTCCAAAGTAGGATTTGGCGATCGCGACGAAGCGGTAGCAGTACTCAAATATGAGGGCGGCATTCGCGTTCGTTCTGACGATGTGGTCGAGCCGATTTGCGAGCTAAAGGAAAATCGGGCTTACTTGGTTACAGCAACAACATAGAGGTTGTTGACGCGAATGTGGAAAAAGCTCGTAGAGCCCAGCGTTATGATTGGTGAGCGCACGTCGCTGTTGGACACAACTTGAATTCGAAATACATCCGCTATTGAACGCCTGAACACGGTGATTTGAGTGTCAAACTACGACAAGAAGAGGCAGGTGTCATACTTGAAATCCGTCCGATACAAACGAGAAATCAGAACCTGATGTTGATGCTAATATCAATAGTCATGTATTACCCTTAAGCATAATGACAGACCTCTCCTTTCTGGTTAAAGATAAAAAAAGCCTTGAGCTTGTGTCAGGTTCTAGTGCCATGTCTGACTATCAAGGACTCACCGAAATCATTGCGTTGCTCGACCGTGTCTGAAAGGAGCATGACGGGTCGTCCCATTTTGGTAACCGCCATTGAACTGCGGCCCCCCATCGGGGGGTCGTATCTACCGCACTCAATCTCGATCAGTAGCCTAACACGCTGGTCACCCGAACTTTCTCCATGTGGTTCTCTTGTTGGTACTACGTACTTGTATCGCGGATCTGTCGCATCTCCGTGTTGCTTGGACCAGCTTGGATAACTATTATCCACAACCTATACATAAAGACAGAAGGAATGGAACTAGCAAAGGGCACAAATTGTTTCACCCTATGTTGCATCGCAATCTTTTTTTCCCCTTGGCTGCTGGCCTGCTTACCATCCCACTCGTGTCTGCAATCACTTGGAGTGCCATTGAGTACGCCTTTGTGTTTGGTGACTCTTACTCTGCGGATGGTTACGAAGTCTCTTTGGGCTTAAACACCCCCGACCCTGGATATGTGAGTGTCGACTTCTATGTACCACTCACTGTAAATTTATTTTCCTCTAGACGTCCTCAAATGGCCAAAACTGGGTTGAATTTTTGAGTAAGATGAAACCTCGCTTATGTCCAGTTGACCAATTCAATTCTCATAGCTACCACTTACAATCAAACCGTGCTCAAGGTTGGTAGGAGGATAGTGATCACGGGAAGAGTGACACTGACCTTTTGTCGATCCAGACATTCAATTTAGCGTACGGTGGTGCTACTATTGACAGTTCCCTCGTCTTTCCGTACCTTCCTACGGTCTTGTAGGTATCATGTATCTATCTTCCCTTCTATGTGGCTGTATTTACTTTTCCACCCACTAGATCTGTTGTCGACCAAGTCTCGGAATTCAACACGTACCTGGCATCAAAGCCCGAAGACGCTCGGTGGTGCAGCACTAACAGTTTGTTCGCTATCTGGATCGGCATCAACGATGTTGGCATCTCCGCCGGTTGGGTCCGCGTTTCCCAACCTCACGATATGGATGTATCTGATGCTGTAACAGAACAACATCACCTACACTGAGTTTTATGGTACCCTAATGAAGCGACTTTTTTCACAGGTATACTGACAGTGACAGTTTGTTTTTGGGCTTACAATACTGATCTGTTTCAAGGTAGATAATTTATACAATGCCGGTGCTCGCAACTTCCTATTCTTGACGGTGCCACCTGTGGACCGTTCCCCACTCTTTCTTGAACAAGGGACTCACGCGATAACGCAGCTGGCTGCTGCTATTGCGGACTATAACACCCAATTGATGCAAAACGCACGCAACTTCAAGGCAAAGTATAGGGATCTTGGGAGCGTCATCGTCTTTGACACCCAA
>JBBPLE010000467.1:0-11505 GCA_038089675.1 Boletales sp. KT-2023b | reverse complement strand
AACGAGGGACTCACGCGATAACGCAGCTGGCTGCTGCTATTGCGGACTATAACACCCAATTGATGCAAAACGCACGCAACTTCAAGGCAAAGTATAGGGATCTTGGGAGCGTCATCGTCTTTGACACCCAACCCATCTTCAACACGCTTCTCGACAACTCGCAGATGTTCGGTTTTGTGAATGCAACCGGATATTGTACCGCGTACGAGAATGGCACTCCGACCCATACTTACCAAGTAGAGGGTTGTGCCCCTGTGTCCAGCTACTTGTGAGTTGTGGTTTGTGTTATGCTTCTTATCCTCGAGGCTGATGAAACGACAACAGCTGGTTGAACCAGCTGCACCCATTGTTTACTGTTCATGAGTGAGTCCTTTTGCGTGGTTTGCACCTCGGTTTAACTGAGAACTTGTCAGCATTTTAGCCAAGGCTATTTCGACTGCTCTTGCCGGTTATCCTGCTACACAGGTTAATATTTAAGCAGACGTTGCACCGTTAGCTCGGATACAAATTACCCCGAAACGTGTGCACGCTTACTGTCATCTCCTACAATGTAATAGGGCGTTCGGCATGCTTCAATCTCTTACTCTATTGCGAAGAAGGGGATTTTCAAGTATAATAAAGAATATACCCAGTTCCCTTCTCCCTCCCTCCCTCTGGTTTGATCTGATCCTCTTCAACTCGTCACAATTACCGGGTTTTTCCAGTTTACTAAGTGTATGGTAACCTGGACAAACATGATCGTCCGCAGCACAGGATTTCGGCCCCCATTATTCGGCAGAAATGACACTTGGTGTGTACATTTGGCTATCCGAGATGCCTTCATTCGCAGCGTGTCCCTTGTTACCATCCCATCGGATTGACCCTGTCGTAGACAGGTACACGCGGGAATCCAACACTACTGCAAAACTTTTATCGTATCCACGGGCGCCGCGTTCGTGTTCCTGGTAATGTTCTTCGACGTGCATGTATCGCATATCCCCACGGTTTGGGTGCACTCAAGCTGACCAAAACTTCATCTTGATAGCATCGCTTCCGGTAGGGACTAGAATTGACACAGTGACATTTTATGATAGATAAGTTGCAGACTATGGATCCGAGCGACGCGCGATGACTACAGCCGGCCACAAACTGTCCTGACTGTGTATGCCGCGGGTTTCAAACTTTCATCATCATCAATACAAACAAAGGCAGATACTAGTACAAGCATTCGTGTGATTCTACTGACCAGCGAACAGCGGAATGCGGTCACGCAGAACTGCGTTTTCTTCGAAAACAGACTAAAGGGCCTTTTTGGTAATGCAGAGTCTGTGGATCTACGTGCTTGGCTGCCTGATCCAAACCATCTTCCAAGGATGTGTCCATACGCGTCGAGATCGTGCCGCCCTCTGCCCACCCGCACCCACGTCTCCCAGAAGATACGTACCAGAATCCCAGAGTCTGTGCCCACATTTTTCTATACCTTCTACAGCGATGCGCCTCGATTGGTAGCCGCTGACACCCTTGCTATCTTGTTCATCCACGGTGGAGGGAATGGCTTCGGTCATCCCACCCACTCAGCGTCCATCGTCATCTATGCTCGGATACTCCATTCTATCGGAGATGTCTGCAATGTGTCTTCATCGCACCGAGCTATCGTCTTGCCACCATACCTGAAGACACCTTCCCCCGCCGCTCTGCAGGATCTCGTGGCCGCCTACGACTATGTCCTCGAAAAGGGATACGGAGTGTTCGACATCATCTTGCGGGAGACAGTACTGGAGCTTGTCATGGTCGGTCTGCTTGCTTGTTTGTTGCAACAGCAACTGAAGAACCACCTGACAGCTTGGGATTGACCCACCTCGTCTTGCAATCCGACAGACCAGCACCTTGCGGGGTCATCCCCATCGCGCGGTGTAGTAGTTGTGGTGTATGATACCTGAGCATGGCGATCTGGCCAAGGCCAACGTGGATACCAGCAGCACGATCGCCATACCAATCTTTGAGGATCCGCTAGTATCGGGGATATTTACTATTCATCCCCTTCACAGCGTCGTGGCCCAATAAGTTCATTCTGGTTGGGACCGGGGACGTGCTGATTGGCAGGGCGCGCGAGTTGGAAAATCATCTTTTGGCCGTAAACGTGCCCGATGATCGAATCCGTTAAATACGACGATCATCCGCATAAATAGTGGACTATGCCAGACACATCTCCAGAATTGGTCCAAGGTGCAATACAAGGAATTGCTAAATTCGTTCTTGGAAACGAATGGGCACAATGATTTGAACTATATCGCACTCGACAGGTTGTGTAAAGTTTACCTGTCGACATACATTGACCCAGAATTGCTGCGGACAGTGGCACTGGGGGAATTTCGGATCTCCGAGTCCCCGAACGGTCAAGTTCTGACGACCTAAAGCTACATGTTAGGTCCGACATGGAAGGGCATCAAATTTCCCATCAGCCAGCGAGGCAAAACCCGACTCCGAGTCGGGCACGGTAAGTCTGTTCTTTGGTTTTGTGCGTTTGTTCCCTCGGGTGAATCGTGACTCCTTTGGGGCGCGCCGTACGCCCGATGGGGATGCAGCCTGAGCGACCTTTTGGTCAGATGCATTACGAACTGGAAAATTCGAAAAGAATAAACGGCAACGAGAAGCAACAGGTGAAGCTACCCCCAGGTGCACGCCGGCACCCCGTTGACTCCGGGACTCGACGTATCTCAAGGGTGCGTTTCAGGATGCCATTCTTATACTTGCATCGAAGGGTATGAAACCCCCTGATGGATCGGGGCACGACGTCGTCCGCGAAAGCGAAGGTCTAGCGTTACCCTGCACACGAACGAGGTCATAGCGGCTGGTGCTATTGTTGAGCCCCCAACTTCTCAACAATCGCGGCGTACCGCGGCATCAAAACCGATCTCATCGATCTTCGTGAGGAAACGAGTGCTGCGCTTGCAATGCTGCGAGAATCGTTTGGAGACGAAGAAGATTGGGAAGGAAGGGAAAGCGTCGAGGAAGCGGAGGGTTTGGAAACCAGTAATGCGAGGGTTGAAGGAGTACGAGCGGATGACGACAATGACGACAACGTTATGCCTCGCGATCTCGGGAGTGCGAAAGAGGGAGGCTCGCTCGAAATCAAAGAAATGGTAGTGAAGGAGTAACGAACTTGGGTGAATTTGTTTCCATCGGCTACCTGTGTGAGAGGTTTGATGCACATCTTTGAAGCCTTCGTTCACAGATGAAGTGTATTTTCTGGCGAAATGCTCGGGTGAAAGGTGGGTGCAGCCCGAGTGTTTTCTGACATGCCTAAGTCAGATATGACGTCATGATCAAGATCCAGACTTGAATACAACCCGGTACTCAACGTTCAACATCTACCATGTCCAATCCCTTCCCAGCATCCAGAATTAAACATGCCAGTGTCTCTGAGAGCTCTTCTGGGACACAGCTTCCACCCCCATCGATTCCTGGGCAACCGAAACGTGATGAGCAGGGTGGTTGCCAACAGGTGGCGGCTACCAGTGTAACACCACCACCCCTAGTGCCACAGCTGATCGAAGTCCTCCTCCTGTTTCTAGCAGCGATATCATGCACTTCCCTCCTCATGGGCAGCGCTCTTCACCTCAACGCTGGCCAGCTCATCAGGAACATCTACCAGCCCCTACTCTTCTCGTTCAGCGCGTTATTCCTCACGGTAGTTGCTGCGAGACGTGGCGATGTGCTTTTGGTTCATTTTTTCAACATATTTATTCACCTCCCCCTTATCTATGGCGATACGAACTTGATTATCTCCGGTGAATCCAGCCCCTATCCTGCTGGCATTGTGGCTGATTGAAATCACAGTAAAACCAAGTGTGCTCGACTTCCAGATCGAGCATCCAACAATCTTTACATCCATGTTATTTCTTCTTGTCGTATGTCAACTTGGTGTAGTGCAGATGGTCGTCATGCGCGCGAAGAAGATGATGATCAGAGATGAAGGACCCGGCTTGTTTTTGAATTTTTCAGCTTTTGATTGCGTTCGTTGCCGCACACAAAGGGATCACATATCAGAGGAAAGGCATGAGATGGCAACAATGGCTGGAGTGGAGGAAGGTCAAGATCGGTCACGCTTTTTATCGCAAATCTTCAAGGTAA
Organism: Boletales sp. KT-2023b; assembly: GCA_038089675.1. Taxonomy (NCBI): domain Eukaryota; kingdom Fungi; phylum Basidiomycota; class Agaricomycetes; order Boletales; species Boletales sp. KT-2023b. The sequence continues at coordinate 7,392 of JBBPLE010000467.1, read as the reverse complement.
GTATAACAGCGTGTTCTCTGATATGTTTACAAACAATGCATGCGCTCATCCTGGCACAGAAACAGGAAGCGCACGATGAGGGAAAGCTTCCATTGCTTCAAGATGGTTTAGATTCTGGCGGAACTTTAGTCTGATATCTACGTGTTGTACTCCACGGTGCCGATCAGGGACGGTTTTGTAACATCTTTATGCATCAATGAGTACTAGTGATGACTGGGAATGTAGCCGCGGCCCTAATCCCCATCACATCACTAGCGCATCGCTGCAATAACCCTTATGTAAATGGGACTGCGTTGTCTGATCCAGCGTTTGATCCATGCCGTTATTGTGCCTCCGACCACAACTGTTGGTCACGGAAGCAGTGAAAGCAGAACGAAATTGATACAGACAGAATTATTTCACGAAATCATCCTACACAACTCTTGCAGACAAGCAGTTCCTTCACGCTTCGTCCAGAGGATATATCTACGGAAACATTGGGTAAGGCACAGACTACCCAGACTTATAAAAGTCTCGTACCGCGTCAAGGATACCAAGTTTTGCTGGATCAATGACACAGTAGTCAACTTCCGCACCGGTGAGGTTGTACCGCATGCAGGCACCACAAGCGAGTTCCTCGGAGATGCTGACAAACCGAAATCTCCAATTATTTTTGGCATTTCCCTGCGGTAAGACCTTTTTCAATTCGTCCAGACCGACTTGAGGGGATAGAGGTTCGAAATATGTGGTTAATTGAATTGCCAGGACTGTCGATTTCATGACAATAGCGCAGTCAACGCCAGGGAATTGTCCACCCGGGGAAATCCAATAGTAGGGGGGATTCATGTGTTTCACTGCCAGAGCATCGCGGATGATCAGAAGCCGTCTACCTCGTATCGCATTCAGCGCACTAAGCAGATGCAAGTCATCGTTGGTCCACATGTACGCAGATACCCTTCCCGATCTAATCAAGGAATGGAGCCAATCAGCGTATATATCCCTGGCACATGTCCGAGTTGCTGGATGGCGGAACATGGCGTGAAAAAAAAAGATTCGGGCTTGACTCTCCAGCTGCTGGAGAGCAATGGCGAGTGTGTTTTGGAGCGTTTGTGTAGGCACGTGAATGACGTATCTATTGCGACAGACATTACCGGCGCGGTCTTTGGCTGGCAGGACGGAGAACATCGGCAACGTCGTGCCGACATCCTGAACATCAAGAGTGTGCAAGGTCGCATAATCCTCGACAGCGCACAAGGCAGCTTTGCTGAGCTCCCAATGTTGCTGTGATTCATCGTGTGTGTATCGCTGCAATAACGACTGGGGAACCCCACCCCACGTTGTAGCGAGGGTGGCCATACGTTCGCCATCCAAGTTCAAAAGTGATCTGGAACATCCCCATCAGATCTCGTCATGACAGGATCCGTTTCACCCACGCAAGGTCTGCGATTTCGTCTTCCGACCATGCGTTCATAACGAATAATTGACCGCCTCGATACCGATCGCACTTTTCCCAGTATTTGATGCTAGGCAAGGTCGTCTGGATCATCGTCGCCGAAACGTCCTGAAAGATACCAAGTGGCGAGGTGGTGGATGTCCCCAGGTCGCTCAGGGCCCACACGCCTTCTTGTACCAATAGTGCCGGATCGGATACAGAGTAAGGTGTGCAGGTGTGTGTAAAGAACACATAAAACGGATCACTCGCACGAAGCTGAACTGCAACCGGCTTGTGTTCACGAAGCCGTTCAAGGAGTGCGTAGACGAGGAAGAACGTTTTTCCTACCAGTGCGACGTGTGAACAGCATGACGGACGTGTATCAATAACAACTTACCGACGCCAGGTTGCCCAATGATGTACGCCCCCCGCTTATACGAACTGTCGGTCTGCAATGCCTGTAATGCTTCACGATACTCTTCTCTCACGAGGATGTTGTTGTACCAGGCAAAAGCGCCCCCGAAGAGGTATTGCAAAGCAATGGCGTGGTCCTGCAAGTGAAAGTACTCGACATTGCGTGATGTGGTGCTGTGGTGGGTACGCCGAAAAGTGGAAGGAAGGTGCCAGGCTGTGTTAGCAAACATCTGCAGCACATTCAAGATGTTTGGGGGGAGCTGTGGTTGATTTTCTGACATGATCGATCTGTGTTGGAACTTGCCAATGGGAGAGTCAGCTATGGCGTAGTTTCAACTTGAAGTTGTTTCGTGGATCAATCGATCACCCATAAGCATCACTATAACGTAGGGATGTGATTTTGGCATTGACTTTGTGAGTTTCAAGTGCTCGACTCTCCGTCAAGCACACGCCCGCATAGGATACTCAGTGCACCGTTTTTCTGATAGAACACGATCCACAGGCGGGACCACGTGGCACGCAGTGACACCTATGTCGACGTTCTCATCCGGCGATATCCTCATGGCCACATTCGTGCCGTCAGAATACGCAGTGATGCAATCGCCCAATGAGTGTCGAGTATCGGCCGGATCAATGACAGGTGGGTGAACGTATGCATTCCTGAAAAAAGTTTCATGTCTGGCCATCCAGCCACGACTCAAATGGTGAGTAATCTCAGGTTTGGCAAGCCATACACGGCTTGTAACAGCAGCAATGCGACTATTGGATCAGCGCACGCGAGCCAATGACTGTTAACCACTGATCTCAGGGACCATCATTGACTCGCTGACGCGTCCCTCCCTAGACAGAGTTCATTGAATTCGAGATCGGAACACGAGTTAGGGCTGACGCGTCCCCACGGCAATACTTTACTTAAAATGGACGGTGGACGACTCAAGATTTAGCCCGCCCTACTTACCTTTCGACTGCAACACTCCTCATGACCATCACAGAATATGCTGTCCTCGTTTTGAAATCTCCACTCGACCTGTCTGACCCCACGCCCCACACCCTCTTCTCGATGGTCTCCGAGTGGCAATCCGACTGCTCGAGCTTTCCGCTTCTCTTCTTTGCCGACGTAGCAGACCCGTGCTGGGTGCATCTGGTGACGGGATGGACGAGCGTCGTGGCACATGAGGCGTGGATCGGTGGGGAACGGAATCAGAGGTTGCTTGGCTTGTTTGGACCCTATGCAGATATACCAAGGGTGACGATGGTACATCTCGACATGGACTTTGAAGCAGTGCTTCTGGCTGGAGGAGGAGACGCAGGTCGGATCGTCGTCGAGCGCTATACAGGCTTGGATGGCGAACGGGTGATAAATGCAGGAACGCAAGCCAGCGATCAGGGATGGGAGCTATTGGGAAGAGATTTAGGTCAGACAGGGAGCAGTACGAACTCGAATGTGTTTCGTTTCGTCTGTGGTGCTGATGGTGGAGTGGCTGAGGTCCCGGTTAGAGACGTTGTGGCTCCTGTCGAGCGGTGGGTACTGAAAAGAATTCAAGTGAGTTGAATCGGGATGAATTCAAGAACAGGGTTTTGGAATTAGCATACATCATTTAGCTTAGGGACTTTGCTTTTGACCATCATCATGTTCAAATACTAGCAATGCTAGCTCCTTGACAACAATGTTCCACAGAGCCTCAAACAACATTCCCACCACTATATCTCTACCTGGCAGCCCTTTTTCAAGTTGGGATAAACTATGGCATCATATCCCCCCTTTGGATAGTTAGCAGCCCCCTGAGGACTTTCATTCATTGCCTCCAGTTTGATCAATTATCTATGCTATTTTTGACTATTCAAGGGACTTGCTTTTGACTGTAGGGTAGATTATAAGGCTAGTTGGAATGCTCCAATGCTTGTTGTTGTTGTCAGCTGTTACACTTGGCCCAGATAGGGACAAGCATAGACCTAATGATAATCGCCTATATCAAGGACAGGGGTTGCAGTTTTACATACTGACATAAGTCAGGTACTTCAGAGATGAAGGTAAGGGGGTTCCAATGGATGAAGGCATGTTCTTACATCAGGTGACATTAAGGATCTCCCAGAAGGATTGCAGAGGTTCTGGGTGAAGGGGACTAAGGATGATGAGGAGGAGGCACTAAGGCCAACTTAGGGATGAGCTCAGAGGAGGACTGGAGAGGTGAAGACAAAAACCTAAGGTAGGAATTGCTTAGAGTGACTGTACATGAATGGCCAGTTTTTATACTAAGAGGTGCTAGTCATACTGAGTCACCTGGAGTCAATGAACAGCCATAGGGCTGCAGAAACTAAGTATAATGCTATGCAAGACTGTGCTAAGGTGCTGCAATCAGAGGCTATGAATGATGATGAGAAATAAGAGGAATAAATAGTGTGGGCTGTGCAAGTGGAGATGCATAGGAAAAGGATCATAGATCTCTATGTAAAAATAGATAGTAAGTGTAAATAGACACAGTAAAGTTGAGAACATGAAGGGAGATTAATATTACCATGTTGCATAGCAAGAGAATCAAAAGAAGACTGAGAGAGATTATTATGTAACATGGAAAGAAAAGATAGGGGGTTATCATGAATTGTAACATCAGCTGCATTGTGACTATTTTCCATTGTCATTGTTTTGGATCCAACTAAATGTTGCAGGCAAACTTGAACTGATAGTTCAATAGTTGCCAGATAAGGAAGAGTACAAGTCTTGGTCAGTTTGCTTGTTCTAGACCATGGTTGCATGCACTTTGGGCACCCCCAAACTGGATACCTCTTAGGTGTATAAATTATGGCACAAGTATTGACCTAAAAGGTATATTTTTCATGGGATTCTCCACCCTTCATCAGTTTATCCCATCTCATGCCAATTTTTGCTGGGTTATCCCAGACAATGTAGCCTGGGTCAAATATTTGACCCATACACTGGGCAACAAAACCATTGCAATATTTGCTAGTTTTGCAGTACATGCAATTTAACAAGTTGCAGTGTGGGAATCTTGCTTAGCACTAGTGGGGCAAAGTATGGGGGTCACCCCTGGCTATCTGTCAGACCCTGGGTCATGTGATCTGGCCTAGTGGCAGTGTAGATATGACCATTTTAAACACACTATGTCATTGCAACAGTTTTGTTGTCAACTAAATTAGTATGAAGTGTATCCTCTTTTGGCCATGATGACCTCCACTATCATCCTAGGCATGCTTTCAATCAATCTTTGCCACTCTGCCACCTCTATCTTCTCCTAATCCACTGATATCTATTTCAAAATTTAATTATTCCCTTTGTGTTATGATTTATGATTTCCCCCTATCTTTTCTTTCTTCTTTACATAATAACCTCTCTCAGTCTTCTTTTGATTCTATTGCTATGTGACACAGTAACATTGATTTCCCTTCACATTCTAGACTTTACCATGTCTATTTATGCTTACTATCTATTTTTACATAGAGATCTCTGATCCATTCCTATGCATTCCCACTTGTGCAGCCCATGCTATTTATTATTCCTATTTTTCCCATCATCACTCATAGCCTCTGATTGTAGTACCTCAGGACTGTCTTGTATAGGTCTTTGCTTAGTTTACACAGCCTTAGGGCTATCCATTGATTCCAGGTGACTTAGTATAACTGGCACCTTCTAGTATAAATACTGCCTGCTCATATATGGTAACTTTAAGCAATTCCTATCTTAGGTTTTCATCTTCACCTCCTCAGTCCTCCTCTAAGTCCTCCCTAAGCTTGGCTTTAGTACCTCCTCATTGTTATCCTTTGTCCTTAGTCATCCAGAACCTCTGTGATCCTTTTGGGAGATCCTTGATGTCATCTGACATAAGAACACACCATCATCCACTGGAACCCTCAGTCTTTATTTCCAAAGTCCCTGACTTATGTCAGTACATAATCTTTGGCCCCTGTCCTTGACCTAGGCAATTATTGTTAGGTTTACACTTGTCTCTATCTGGGCCAAGTGTAACACTTTGGTTGCTCTGAATAGTCCGCTAGCCATCTTTTGAGCAGAAACCATGGATGTTCTATGGGATTTGGGTCTTAAGATTGAGCTGGCCACATCATGATCTGAAGCCCATGCTTAGCAAACCATTCCTTGGCCTTTTGCTGGTGTGTTTGGGGTTATCATTTTGTTGAAAAATGATACTGTCTGAACTTTTGGTATAATACTTTAAGGTTTGCTGGAGTTCACTTTTAAGATTTATATATAAATGGTAGTATCCATCCTATCATCAATCCTATATTCTATTCCAACCCCTTCTCACATCATACAATCCCATATCATCAGAAATTCTCCTCCAAACTTGATTGTTTTCTATACTAACCAAATATTTAAGCTTCTTCCTATCTTTTTCCCTGCCCATCTCTTGCCATCTGACCAAATATGATTGAGTTTGGTCTCATCTGACTGTTCAACACACTTCCGATCCCTCATAGTCCAATGTTTATGACTTTTTGCAAAGTCAAGTCTGGGATTCTTATAACTGAAGAGAAGACAAAAGCATTTCTTCTTCACCACAGCCTTCATGCCTGATTTATTCAATTGAAAACAAACAGTATGGGAAGAAATGACATGGTCTTTGACATCCCAAAGAGTCTTGGTAATCTGGACAGCATTTTCAGCCTTTCTAGTTCCAATAAGACAAATGGCATAATGCATATCAGTAGATTTATAAGGGAAGGACAATCACTAGAGGATGTAGTTATGTCAGGAAGAATTCTAGAGTAATGTCTGCTGATAGTAGAGAGGTGGACACCAGAAGAATCAGATATTTGGTTAGTAGATTGACTCAAATCCAAGAAAAGAATGAGTTAACTGATTTGAATAGAGGTTAGGGGTTTTATGATGGTGAAAGTGAATCCAGAGTGATGTTTTGGTGTATTTACATTATGCTAAACTTATTGTAGGTCACATGACTCATTTATTATGTCAGCACCAATCAGAACATGTTAAACTCACTCTTCACCATATCAGCAACAAAACTGTTGCAATGACATAGTGTATTTAAAATGGCCATATCTCCACTGCCACTGGGCCAAATCACATGACCCAGGGTCCGACAGATAGCCAGGGGCGATCCCCATACTTCGCCCCACTAGTGCTAAGCGAGATTCCCACGCTGCAACTTGTTAAATTGCATGTACTGCAAAACTAGCAAACATTGCAATAGTTTTGCTGTCCAGTGTACATTTCTCTTTTAACCCAGCTTCATTTGGGAAATCCCATGGAATATTAGGGTGTCAGGGGTCCTTTTTTGAAATATAAATGGAATTGCAATTATTTCACAGCACCAAATTGAATGTTTTATTGGTGATACATAATCCAAGCTCAAAACTAATCAATTTTTGGACATCATATATAATTCTGCTGCATAATAGATTGGTTCCATCACATGTTACATCTCTTTACAAATGGCTCAAATGGTTATAATATTTGTGTGGTTTCATCTCCTTTGATTACATATTACAGATCAAATCTTCAGCTACATATTATGACATAAGATTGACATGTAACAAAAGCAAATAAGAATTGCATTCAATGGCAGCACAAA
>JBBPLE010000465.1:0-27244 GCA_038089675.1 Boletales sp. KT-2023b | reverse complement strand
ATTGTTTGGTTGCACGGAGTGTTTGATCCTTGGACCTGATTAAGGTGGTCCAGGCCATAGAGGTAAAGTCATCATAAAAGACGACTGCGTACTTGTATTTCGAGTATGACGCTATCTCGAAGGACTTTAAGTCTGAGTGGATCAACTCAAAGGGAGCGGTTGCCCACGTCTCACTAAGAGGAAATGGATGATTCGGCTGTTTGCCGAGCTGACACCCTTGACAGAGGCCAGTCTTTGATGGGATCTTCACATCGGGAAAACCCTTCAGGTGCTTTTTAGTGTGCCTGATGACATCAGGGGACGAATGCCCAAGACGTCGGTGCATGAGTTCGTATTTGATCTCAGAGGCGAGTGATGACATGTTGGAGGACACATCATCGGGGAAAATGGGTTTGGCACGAAGCCAATACATGGTTTGTCCACCATGACTGTGGAATTCCAGATAGGCTTCTTTGAAGCACTGGTCCCAGATAGTAAGGTATCCAGGCCTGGCACGAAGCGTGAGGCAGGTGTTCTGCAGGAGGGTGCCCATTGACACTAGTCGGACTGCACACGAAGGCATGTGCATGACGGGTGATAGGTGGCATATGTGGTTGCCAAACCTTAGCAAAACGGTGCCTCTACCTACAATAGGTGATTGGCCGTTAGCAGTGGAAGCCCATTGGGGTTGATCGAATTTCTGATACTTGACAAAGTCAGAGTGATCAGGTGAAAAATGAGCGGAAGCTCCTGAATCGAGTAACCACATGTCTGATGGGACTTTATGGTTGTGCGCTTTTTCCTTTCCTTTGTTGTTCTTACTGCATGTGTCACACTGTGCGAATTCATGTGTAGCAGATTTATTGGAACTATCTACTACAGGGGACGCGTATATACGATTTACCTGCAGCAAATTTAATTGCTCGTCAGTACCTGATGTAGATGGGGAACGGTTTACGCACTGTGATGTGGATTCCATAAAGAAATCCTCGATGTACTCATCGTAGGCGTCATCGCCTAGACTTACAACATCCTCGTCGACCTCCATGATGCCAGTGGTGCTGGCGAGCGGGACATCCGCGATCCGTTCAGAAAGCAGGGCGGCGAGTCGGTCAGAGAGGGATTGCTCCGTGCAAGGGCGCTTGGAGCGGTGGTTTGCAACCGGTTCGAGGTTGCGAATTGTGGATGAGGTCGTGGGGACCTCGAGGCGTCGTGCGAGTGATACGGTTTCCTTGGTGAGAGGAAACGCTGGCGGCCCATAATGGGTCACGCCGGATGTGTGTGCATTGCGGCGGGGGTCAGGGACGGGCGACGTGAAGGAGGTGGCGGCAGGGGTGATGACGGTTGCGGAGGCAAAGGCGAAAGAGGCTGAGGCTTGAGCAGCCTCTGCCTGTTTCTTCTCCTTTCGGGTCTTCTTTTCTCCTTTCGTTTTTCTTCGCCCTTTTCAGAGCAGTTGCCCTTCTGTGCTTTCTGGTTATTCCCCTTGGAGGAGGAACCACCTTGTTGCATCTGCTGCTGCTGGGAGAATTGGGGTTCTCCCTGCTGCCGTTTGACAGCACTTACTTTGTTGGCCTGTTGAGGCCGGGAGTCCTTGGTGGGACGGCGTTGCATGTACGTTTGCCACGACACTTCAACCTGTCAGGATATTTCATCGACGGTTGGGACTGTCTTGACAACAACGCCAGCCGAGTTGGTCTCAGGCTTGGCGGCAGCGACATGGTCGGCGTACTTCGGGATCTTGGAGATTACGATTAACAACTTGATTTTGTTGTCGACCGGGTATCTGAAGTCGGAGAGCTGGGAGAAAAGGGTGTTGAGTTTTGAAAAAGCCGATACCGGCGAGTTGTTGTTGGGGATTTGGAGGCCCATGAGGGCTTTAAACTCCGTGATCGCGGAGGAGACAGTGGGATTGTCGAACCTTTTTTCGAGTTCGATGAGAATGTTTTCGGCGTGATCGCTGAAGTCAATGCCGCACTCGCGAACGTGGCGTTCACAAGTGAGCGCGATGGCGCCAGTTGCCTTGTCGTCATCCTTGTCCCAGTCCTCTTGCTTTTCTTTGGCATGACGGACTTCGTCAGCAGGCGGCGTGAAGGCCGCTTGGATGACATGGCCATTTGTGTCTTTCAACTCCGCAGTTGCAACGGGGACGACAGGTCTGAGTTTCATGATACGGGAGTATACTCCGATGGAGCGGAGGTAGTCGTCCATCTGGGACCGCCAGGCATGGTAGTTCGTGCCGTTGAGCTTGACGATGGTGGAGAGGGAGGTGGAAGACATGGTAGATATCTGGCAGGGGTGGACGTTAGCATGGGTACCTTAAACGATGAGTAAAAGGGACGGGTTTGAACCGCGTCACTGAACGTCCAGAGCCCAAAAACTCGGGGGACATAGTCTCCCCTTGTTTTGAGATGGAGAGCGGCTGCTCTGCGCAGCTTTCGCTTTGCAGAGCGTCTGGTGGAACTTAATCCGCACAGATGGCTCAAATGTTCACCATTCGGGGGTGGAACTTAATCCACACCCCGAAGGCACCCGAATGGTGGGCGGAACTGAATCTGCACTGACCAACGGTCAGGTAAGGATGAGAGAGCGGGGAGGATTGCGTTAAACACTAGCCTGCCTGCTCGGGGCTCATAACCTGTTGCGAGTACGCGTGTTACATACATGGGAAGGTCTCTCACATACCTTACATTGGAAGGGTTGAGTCACTTACGACGGGTGGTGGTGGTATCGAGTAAAGAATCGATTAGAACTCAGCTCTGCTGAGTTCGGACTTAAATACATGATGCGTGTGAACTAATTACTATGTATGTAACATAGAGTCCGTTCAACATGGAAATGTGCCATCCTTCCAGGGCTGAGAGGGTGAACATACATCGCACTGTCTCAAAACATACAACTGGGGAAAAGACTTGGTCAAAGTCTAACCCTTCAACCTGGCTAAAGCCTTTGGCTACCAGGCGGGCTCTTTTATGACTGTCCGACTTTTGATCGAAGACCCAGCAGTTTTTAATCACCTTTCGGTGTTGTGGGCGCGGAACAACTTTGTAGACCTTTTGGTCCTTCAGCATTTGTAGCTGGTCTTCACAGGCTTTAAGCCAGTCCTTTTGCTCCGATTTCAGAAGCTTCTGGATGTTGCAGAATGTCCACTTGCATAGATTTGGGGATGCCCCGAAAGCAGAATCGTGCGGGATAGCGCAATTGCAAAGGTACGAAACCAAAGCATCTCCCCCTTCCCATGTGAGACGGTCAACATCATCCTCAGAGGTAGGAGATGGGGGGAGTCCACCAGGGACTGCAGGTGAGTCCGGAACTGAATCTGGAACTTGGGACGGGCCAGCTTCGCCGGTAAGATCCTTCCAGCGTGACTCACTTTCCAAGTCCCAGAGCTGACACAAAGGGTGACGGCGCTCACCAAAAATATTTCTGGGGCGCGTTGGGGGGTTGCAGAGGCGCTCACTATGCCTTGGGATAGGTGGGGGACCAGCAGGGGGTGGTCTGTGTGACAGAGGTGTCACTGGAGGAGGGGCTGGACTGGGTGTCCGGGTGTGAGGAGCGAGAGACGGAGAAGAAGATCTCAATGTGCTCGGGCTCGGTGATGGTGAAGGAGAGGGCGAATTCCTTGAATCTGAACTGGACTCTTTGCCAAAACTAGATTCCGACTTGGAACTCTCATCAGAACCAGCAGGAGCCGGAACCGGAACTTCCGGAACCTCATCATGTGTGTGAGTTGGTTCTGGGGGACCCACATGGGGACGGTGTGGGGCAGACTGAGAACATCTCAGAAAGAGAGTCTCGTCAAAGATCGCATGCACCAATGTGACAATGGCGTTTGTCGGTGACATGAAAATAAAGTTTGAATCACTACCAGGGGCAACGCCCAAGTAGATCATCAATTGCGATCTCGGCTGTAGCTTTCTGCCATGGCGTTCTGCAGGAATGTGCACATAGGCACCACAACCGAATACCCGAAGATGATCAACAGATGGCTTCTCCCCCTTAAGTAATGTCAGGGGAGTATCCCATTTCAGCCGAAGCTGTGGGGTCCGGTTATAAATGTGGGTTGCATGAAGCAGAGCCCATTCCCAATAGGAGGGAGGTAGGCAAGCGTGTAACTGCATAGCCTGTGCCTTGTCCATTAATGTACGGATTAGGCATTCCGCGCGCCTGTTCTGCTGGTGTGCATATGGGGCGGACTGTTGGATATTAACTCCATTGTCCTTCAAGAAATCCTGGAAGGCGCCGGAAGTGTATTCACCTCTGGCATCAGATCGCCAGTGTTTTACCACAGTGTTATACTGATTTTGGACAAATGCAAACCATTGTTTGGTTGCACAGAGTGTTTGATCCTTGGACCTTATTAAGGTGGTCCAGGCCATAGAGGTAAAATCGTCATAAAAGACGACTGTGTATTTGTATTTTGAGTATGATGCTATCTCGAAGGACTTTAAGTCCAAATGAATCAACTCAAAGGGAGCAGTTGCCTGCGTCTCACTGAGAGGAAAGGGACGATTCGGCTGTTTGCTGAGCTGACACCCTTGACAGAGGCCAGTTTTTGATGGGATCTTCATGTCAGGAAAACCCTTCAGGTGCTTTTTAGCGTGCCTGATGACATCAGGGGACGAATGTCCGAAACGTCGGTGCATGAGTTCATATTCGATCTCAGAGGCAAGTGATGACATGCTGGAGGGCACATCATCGGGGAATATGGGTTTGGCACAAAGCCAAAACATGGTCTGTCCACCATGACTATGTAATTCCAAATAGGCTTCCTTGAAGCACTGGTCCCAGATAGTTAGATACCTGAGCCTGGTGCAAAGTGTGAGGCAAGTGTTCTGCAAGAGGGTGCCCATTGACACTAGTTGGACAGCACACGAGGGCATGTGCATGACGGGTGATAGGCGGCATATGTGGTTGCCAAACCTTAGCAAAACAGTGCCTCTACCTATAATAGGTGATCGGCCGTTAGCGGTGGAAGCCCATTGGGGCTGGTCGAACTTCTGATACTCAACAAAGTCAGAGCGATCAGGTGAGAAGTGAGCCGAAGCTCCTGAATCAAGCAGCCACATGTCTGATGGGACCTTGTGGTTGTGCGCTTTTTCCTTTCCTTTGCTGTCCTTACTGCATGTATCACACTGTGTGAATTCATATGTAGCAGATTTATTAGAACTATCTACTACAGGGAATGCATATATATGATTTACCTGCAGCAAATTTAATTGCTCGTCAGTACCTGATGTAGATGGGGAGAAGGATACGCACTACGATGTGGACTCCGTAAAGAAGTCCTCGATGTATTCATCATAGGCATCTTCACCTAGACTTACAACATCTTCGTCAACCTCCATGATTCCGGTGGTTCTGGCAAGTGGAACTTCTGCGATCCGTTCGGAAAGTGGGGTGGAAAGGCAGTTGGAGAGGGATTGCTCTGTGTGAGCATGCTTGGAGCGGCAATTTGCAACCGGTTCGAGGTTGCGGATTGTGGAGGAGGTCGCAGGGACCTCGAGGTGTCATGCAAGTGAGACGGTTTCCTTGGTTAGAGAAAACGCTGGTGGCCCATAATGGGCTGTGCTGGTCGTGTGTGCATTGCGGTGGGGGTCAGGGATGGGCGACGTGAACGTGGTGGCGGCAGGGGCAATGATGGTGGCAGAGGTGAAGGCGAAGGAGGCTGAGGCTTGGGCAGCCTCTGCCTGCTTCTTTTCCTTTCAGGTCTTCTTCTTCTCCTTGCGCTTTTCTTCACCCTTTTCAGAGCGGTTACCCTTCTGCGCTTTCTGGTTGGTATTCCCCTTGGAAGAGGAACCACCTTGTTGTTGTTGTTGCTGCTGTTGGGAGAACTGGGGTTCCCCCTGCTGCTGTTTGACGGCGCTGACTTTGTTGGCCTGTTGGGGCTGGGAGTCCTTGGCAGGACAGCGCTGCACGTACGTTTGCCATGACACTTCTACTTGTCGGGAAATTTCCTCGACAGTAGGAACCGTCTTGATGACAACTCCTGCTGAGTTCGTCTCGGGCTTTTCGGTGGCGATGGTGGCAGTGATGTGGTCGGTGTACTTCAGGATCTTGGAGATCACAATTAACGACTTGATTTTGTCATCAACCAGGTATCCGAAGTCGGAAAGCTGGGAGAAGAGGGTGTTGAGTTTCAAGAACGTCAACACCAGTGAGTTGTTGTTGGGGATTTGGAGGCCCATGAGGGCTTTAAACCCCATGATCGCGGAGGAGACGGTGGGGTTGTCGAACCTCTTTTTGAGTTCAATGAGTATATTTTCGGTGTGATCGCCAAAGTCAATGCCGCACTCGCGAACATGGTGTTCGCAAGTGAGTGCGATTGCGCCAGTGGCCTTGTTGTCGTCCTTGTCCCAGTCCTCCTGCTTTTCCTCGGTGCGACGGACTTCGTCAGCTGGAGGTGTGTAAGCAGCTTGGGTGACTTGTCTGTTGGAGTCTGTTAGCTCTGCAGTGGCAACAGGAACGGAGGGTCGAAGTTTCATGATGTGGGAGTAGACCCCAATGGAATGAAGGTAGTCGTCCATCTGGGACCGCCAGGCATGGTAGTTCGTGCTGTTGAGCTTGACAATGGTGGAGAGGGAGGTGGAAGACATGGTGGTGTTCTGGCGGGGATAGACGTTAGCATGGGTACCTTAAACGATAAGTAAAAGGGACGGGATGAACCGCGTCGCTAAACATCCAGAGCCCAAAAACTCAGGGGACATAGTCTCCCCTTGTTTTGAGATGGAGAGCAGCTGCTCTGCGTGGCTTTCGCTTTGCAAAGCGTTTGGTGGAACTGAATCCGCACAAACAACTCTAACATTCACCATTCGGGGGTGGAACTTAATCTGCACCCCGAAGGCACCTGAATGGCGGGCGGAACTGAATCCGCACCGACCAATGGTCAGGTAAGGATGAGAGAGCGGGGAGGGTTGCGTGAAACGCTAGCCTGCCTGCTCGGGGCTCATAACCTGTTGTGAGTACGTGTGTTACATACACGGGAAGGTCTCTCACATACCTTTGGTTGGTTGGGTTGAACAACTTACAATGGGTGATGGTGGTATCGAATAAAGAATCGATTAGAACTCAGCTCTGCTGAGTCTGAAGCTAAATACATAACACATGTGAACTAATTACTATGTATGTAACATAGAGTCCATTCAACAGATTTTGTCATATAGGCCAAACTGAGTGTAGACTTTGTGAAAGAAAAGGGAGGCAATTCCTTCGGCGGAGATGGATTTCTTGGTAGGACAGAGAATCACCCCCTTAGTAAGCCCATGGTTGACCACGACCAAGAGACTGTCAAAGCTGGAGGAGATGGGGAGGTCCATGATGAGGTTGCAAGAGATCTGTCGAAAGGAGATAGGGGAGGAAGAAATGATGGGGGAGAGGGGTGGGGAGGTGGGATGGGTGTTCACTTTCGAGGACTGACAAGGGGCGCATCCCTTGATGTATTTTCACACAAACTGAGCAAGGCCAGGCCACCAAAACTCAGCAGCGACAAGTTGACGAGTTTTAAGATATCCAGGATGACCAGCGGAGGTGTGATCATGGTGTCGTTCAACAATGGAGCAGCGAAGGTCGGGAGGAACATAGATACGTCCTTGGAAGGTGAGGACACCAGCGTCGTATTGCCAGTCGGAGAGATGAGAGCGGAATTGGGTGGGGATGTCACCAGTGGTAGTGTGTAACACATCAAGGACAAGGGGATCAGAAGTGGAGGAAGCGGCCAGTTTGGTTTGCAAAGAGGTGTTGATGAGGTTGACGAAGAGAGTGTCAGGGAGGAGGGTTACATTGTTGTTATTGTTGTCAGTTGGTGGAAGAAGATCTGGGCGACGAGAGAGGGCATCTGGTGCAGCAAGAGAGGTACCAGGGACATGGGTCAGGTGGAGGTCGAAGTCTGAGATGTCGAGCAACCAATGAGCCTGTCATCGATTGAGTTTCTGAGGTTGGCGGAAATATGTAAGGTTTTTGTGATCAGTGAAAACTTCGATAGGGAAAGGGGATCCATGAAGGTAGTGGTGCCAGGCTTTGAGACCATGAATGACTGTGTGGAGTTCTCTATTGTAGATGTTGTAGTTGAATTCAGTGGAGGAGAAGGACTGTGAAAGGTAGGAACAAGGATGCCAATCTCTGTTGGTGTCAGTTTGGAGGAGGACTCCACCAGAGGCGTATTTGGAAGTGTCGGTGGCAATGGCAAAGGGGCAAGCAGGGTCTGGAAGATGAAGGATTGGATGACTAAGGAACAGTTGTTTGAGTTCATCGAAGGATTGTTGACAAGTGGGAGACCAGTCCCAGGGTTGGTTTTTCTTTGTAAGGTCAAGGAGGGGGCAAGCGATGTTGGAGTAGTTGGCAATGAATTGTCGATAGAAGTTAGCAAACCCTAGGAAGGAGTGGACATCTTTGACTTTGGCAGGGATTGGCCATTCATGAATACCATCCAGTTTTACTGGGTCCATGGCGAGTTCATCAGGGTGTACAATCATACCAAGGTATTCAACTTCATTGGTAGCAAACATGCATTTTTCAAGTTTAAGGTGAAGATCTAACTCGGTCATGCATTGGAGTACTTGTTTGGTTCGCTCTTCGTGGGTTTTGGCATTGGGGGAGAAGATGAGGAGGTCATCCATATAGATGACTAGCCATCCTTCTGCGATCATATCACAGAAGGAGTCATTCATGAATCGTTGGAAGGTGGCGGGGGAGTTGCAAAGACCAAAGAACATGACTGTTGGTTCAAACAGTCCTTTGTGGGTGATGAATGCCACTTTCCATTGATGACCATCTTTGATACGGACATTGTTGTACCCCCATCGAACATCAAGTTTGGTAAAGGTCTTGGCACCCTTAAGTTTATCAATGAGGTTGGATATGAGGGGAAGGGGATAGGCATCATGGATGGTGTGTTCGTTGACGTAGTGATAGTCTTGGCAGGGTCGGAGGCCACCATCCTTCTTTTTAATGAAGAAGAAGGGAGCGGCTTGGGGGGAGTTGGATGGATGAATCTTTCCTGCCTTGAGGTTCTCATCGAGGAATGCTTCGGTAGCAGCTTTTTTGTCAGGGGAAAGGGGGTAGAGTTTGCCAACTTTCAGGGTGAAGGAGTCGTCGAGATTGATTTCATGGTCATAGGGTCGGCTAGGGGGTACATGGTCAGTTGCTTCTTTTGAGAAGACAGAGGTGAAGGAGGAGTATTCAGGTGGGAGGGTCACCTTTGGTTTGGCTTTTTCGACAGCCATAGCTAGCTCAGTTGCTGTTGTAATTTTGGCAATGGTGGTGGAGGGGATGAAGCGAGATCTACAGCACATGATCTGATTGATGATTCGATTGTCATTGGCTTGTTGGAGGTACTGGGCTTCAGTGTCTTTCTTCATGTAGTCATAGAGATGTCTGTCCCAGATGGAATCGACTTGTACATGTTGGGGTGGGCAAGGGGTTGGTGTCTGGGGGGTAGGAGTTGGTTTGGTACAGTTGTAGTACAATTCCTGGGATTGATTGGAGTTGAGGGAAATGGATAGTTCTTGCTTGATCCAGTCAATGGTGGGGTTGGCTTGTCTAAGCCAGGGGAGTCCAAGGATTATGTTCTCCTTTCCACAGTTAAGGATGTAGAACATGACATGGTGCATGAGCTGTCTGATGCGGACATAGAGCGTGGTGGAAAAACGGATAAGACCATTCTTGTTCGAGGATTGGTCGATGTTTTTAACAGCGATGGGAGAGGGGAGTCGTTCTTTTGGGAGATGATGTTTTTGAACAAAGTCCCAATCGATGCAAGAGATTTGCACTCCAGAGTCAACGAGAGCACGAGTTCCAATGGCTTTTAAGTGTGACGGTTCAACGATTTCAATGGGGATTTGCATAGACTGTTTGGTAATCGACGATACAAGTACAGGAGCGCATGTAAAAGAGGGAGAGCCTTGTGTTGGGGAAGGTCTCTGTTTTAAAAATCCTTATTGGGGGTGACAAAGGAGATCTTTGCTATGGTTTCTTCTTCGTCATCGTCCTTGACCTCTACTAGTCTTGGAATTTCTTTGACTTTCCTAACCTTCCTTTCTCCAGTCTTCTTCGGCTGAGAAGGGAAGTTTGGGCAGTCACTTGAGAGATGTCTGGGTTTTCGGCAGCGGAAACAGAGTCCTTTGGTGATACAGCATTTTTGTTCTTCTGGGGTTAACTTAGATACTTTGATAGCATCAATGTCCATGGCATCAGGGTCTTTCTGGGGGCAGGAGGAAGAGGAGGAAAACGAATGGTAGGGGGGGGTGGTCTTGCCTCGTTTTGCCATGTCATCGGCTCTTCCCCATTGGGTGAGGAAGTGGGTGGATTTGGCATACCATTCATCAATTTTGGTGGGGATGGTGTCCATAGACATGATGTGACACATGAGTTTGGTGTAGATGCTGGTGGAGAAGTATCCGATGAGAACATTTTGGTCAGTGATCCCGCAGATCTGGACATGGTTCTGAAATTTGGAGATGTATTTGGTGAGATTGGAGAGGGAGGGTTTTCCTTCCATCTTGGTGGATGAAAGCCAGGTGATAGAGAGGGCGATGGTGTCTTTGTGTTTGAAGGTGGTGTTGAACTCTGTGATAAAGTTCGCATAGGTTCCAAAGCCTTTGTTTGCATTGAGAGCAGCTTTTCGGAAGGAGGAGGCCCAAGTAAGAGCAGCTCCTTTTGTCATATAGGAGAGGGCGAAGGCAATCTTCTTAGCATCAGTGGTATAGACTTCTTCGTTGACAAGGAGGTAGGTTCAGACAGAGTCCAACCAGATCGTGGCTTTGGCATAGTTGCCATCAAAGTTTTCAGGGGCACCAATGCGAAGTTCGACTGGTTTTGAGGTCATGGTGGAATGGGGTGGTTGTGGGGGGAGGAAGGGGGGAAGTGGGTGTGAGGGAACAAACTGACAAGGGGGAATGGGAGTAGAGGATGGGGGAGGAAGGAGGAGAGGTCTAGTTATGGTGGGGATGGAGAGAGGTGGTGTTGGTTCCCTAGGAGAGACGTCTGGAGCAGGAGTGAAGGTTTCTTCATCAGAAGGTTCAGTGGAGGGGGGGGATTCAGAGGGAACTCGATAAGAGCGTCATAGTGCCCATTCAAGGGCTCCTGGTGTTCGAGGGGAGGAAATGGTAAGAGACTACAGCGATGGTAGCTCAAAAAGAGGAGCTTAGTCCTTTTGTTATGCTTGGTCTGGGTAGGAACAAGTGTAGGCTCAAAGAACTAACAGTAGGTCAAGGGTTTGAAGGATTCGGACAAGGAAGCTTGCCGAATAGTCAAGGGAGTTGTCCGATGATGATGTTGACAAAGGAGTTCAAGGGAGTTGTCTGACGATGATGTCAACAAAGGAGTTCGAGGAAGTCATCTGACAATTGTGTCGACAAAGAGGTTCAAGGAAGTCATTCGACAATTGTGTCAACAAGGGGTTTCAAAGGGGGTCGTCCAATGATAGAGTCGACAAATGGGTTCAAGGAGGTCAAGGTAGAATTGAGCAGGACTAAGCTAAGGATACATTGAGTAGAGCGATGGCTTAAGTACTGCGAAGAATAGAAACTGATAGAAGGTCATGGAAGGTTTGTTACTAAGCGAAGAAAGATAGAACCTTCCATGAGAAATCGAAGCGTAGATAACAAAAATAGAGAAGTGGAAATGAAAGGTGTGCAATGAACACGTTGCATGTTCTAGAGCACTCTAAAGAAAATAAAGATACTGGGTCAGGCCAGTTCATCGTATCAATGAACAAGTATCAATGAACAAGAAGAGAAAAGAAGTGAATCATAACACAGCCTGTGTTATTTATTCCCTTTATTTTCCCATCATCATTCATAGCCTCTGATCACAGCTCCTCAGCACAGACTTGCATAGCTCTATACTTAGTTTATGCAGCCCCAAGGCTATCTGTTGACTCAAGGTGACTCAGTATGACTGGCACCTACTGGTATAAATACTGGCCATCCATGTACAGTAGGCTCTAAGCAATTTTTACCTTAGGTTTTTGCCTTCAACCCTCAGTCCTCCTCTTGAGTCATCCCTAAGATAGGCCTTAGTGCCTCCTCCTCATCATCCTTCATACCCACCACCTAGAACCTCTGTGATCTTTCTAGGAGCCCTTTGACATTATCTGATGTAACTCTGAACCTTTGTCCACCAGAACCCCTTGTCTTCATTTCTGGAGTCCCTGACTTATGTCAGTATGTAACCTTTGGCCCCTGTCCTTGACCTAGGCAATTATCGTTAGGTCTATGCTTGTCCCTACCCAGGCCAAGTATAACAGATACTAAACAGATGGCTTATGCCCTCTCCTATATGACAAAGGGATCTACCACTACCTGGGCAGCAACCTTTTGCATCAAAACCCTCTCTGATAACAAAATCGAAGCCAAATGGGAAGATTTCAAAAAGGATTTTGAAGCCATGTTCTACCATCATGACAGCAAAGCCATATCCATCACTGCCCTTAATTCATTACAAATGAAGGGGCACTCAATGGCCAATCTCATCCAATACATTGTTGAATTCAGAAATCATGTCCAGATCTCTGAAATCTCTGATGAAAATGTTCTAATTGTTATGATTCACTTCTTTTCTTGTGTTACGATAGACCGGCCTGACCCAGTACCCCTTTTACTTTCTTTAGAGTGCTCTAGAACATGCAATGTGTTCGTTGCACACCTTTCATTTCTGTTTTCTATTCTTGTTATCTACACTTCTATTTCTTATGAAAGGTTCTATCTTCGATTGCTTAGTAATAGACCTTCCATGACCTTCTATTAGTCTCCATTTCTTGCAGTACTTAAGCTGTTGTTCTACTCAATGTATCTTTAGCTTAGTCCTGCTCAATCTTACCTTGATCTCCTTGAACCCCCTTTGAACTCCTTTGTCGACCTCATTGTTGGACAACTCCCTTGAAACTCATCAACGACAATTGTTGACCAAACCATTGACCTTCTGGCAAGCCCTCTTGTCCAAATACCTTGAACCCTTGACCCCACAGTTGGTTCTTTGAGCCTATGCTTGTTCCTACCCGGACCAAGTGTAACAAAAGGACTAAGCTCAGCTTTTGGGCTACCATTGCTGTAGTATCCCACCATTTCCTCCCCTTGAACACCCAGAGCCCTTGAAAGGGCACTACGATGCTCTTACTGAGTTCCCTCAGAATCTCCCCCCTCCACTGAACACTCTAACAAAGACTTTGATGTTCCTCTTGAGTCTTTTGAAGAAACCTTTGTCCCTGCCCCAGACATCTCTCTCAGGGAACCAATGCCACCTCTCCCCACCCCCACTGTAACCAGACCTCTCCTCCTCCCCCCCCAACCCTCTATCCCCATTCCCCCTCGACAGTTCGTCCCCTCTCATCCACTTCCCCCCTTCCTCCCCCCACAACCACCTTGTTCCATCATGACATCAAAACCAGTCGAGCTTTGCATTGGTGCCCCCAAATACTTTGATGGTGACTATGCCAAAGCTATGATCTGGTTGGACTCTGTCTGAACCTACCTCCTTGTCAACAAAGAAGTCTATACCACTGATGCCAAGAAAATCGCCTTTGCCCTCTCATATATGACCAAAGGAGCTGCCCTCACTTGGGCCTCCTCTTTCCAAAAAGCCACTCTCAACACAAACAAAGGCTTTGGGACCTACATGGACTTCATAATGGAGTTCAACACCACCTTCGACCACAGGGACACCACTGCCCTCTCCATCACCTGGCTCTCCTCCACCAAGATGGAAGGAAAACCCTCTCTCTCTGACCTCACCAAGTATATCTCTGAATTCTGAAACCATGTCCAGATCAGCGGAATCACCAACCAAAATGTCCTCATCGGATACTTCTCCACTGGTATCTATGTCAAGCTCATGTGCTGCATCATGTCTATGGACACCATCCCCACCAAAATCAATGAATGGTATGCCAAAGCTACCCACTTCCTCACCCAATGGGGAAGAGCTGATGACATGGCAAAATGAGGCAAGACCAACCTCCCCTACCACTCATTCTCCTCCTCCTCCTCCTGCCCCCAGAAAGATCCTGACGCCATGGACATTGATGCTATCAAAGTATCTAAGATGACCCCAGAAGAGCAAAAATGCTGTATTGCCAAAGGACTCTGTTTCTGCTGCTGAAAACCTGGACATCTCTCAGGTGACTGCCCCCACTTCCCTTCCCAGCTGAAGAAAACTGGAGAAAGGAAGGTTAGAAAAGTCAAAGAAGTCCCAAGACTAGTGGAAGTTGAGGATGATGACGAAGAAGAAACCATGGCAAGGATCTCCTTTGTTTCACCCAATGAGGATTTTTAGAACAGAGACCTTCCCCAATGCAAGGCTCTCCCTCTTTTATGTGTGCTCCTGTACTTGTATTGTTGATTACCAAACAATCCATGCAAATCCCCATTGAAATCATCAAACCATCACACCTAAAAGCTGTTGGAACTTGCGTTCTCATTGACTCTGGAGCACAAATCTCTTGTATCAACTGGGACTTTGTTCAAAAACATTGTCTCCCAAAAGAACGACTCCCCTCTCCCATCACCATCAAAAATGTCGACCAATCCTTGAACAAAAACAGTCTTATCCATTTCTCCACCATGCTCTATGTCTGTATCAGACAACTCATGCACTGTGTCACATTCTACATCCTCAACTGTGGAAAGGAAAACATAATCCTTGGACTCCCCTGGCTTAAACAAGCTAACCCCACCATCAACTGGATCAAGCAAGAGCTATCCATTTCCCTTGACTCTGACCAATCCAAGGAGCTATATTACAACCATGCCAAACCAACCCCCACCCCCCAGACACCAACCACTTGCCCACCCCAACATGTACAAGTTGACTCCATCTGGGATGGACACCTTTATGACTACATGAAGAAGGAAACCAAAGCCCAATATCTCCTACAAGCAAATGACAACTGAATCATCAATTGAATCATGTGTTGTGGATCTCGCTTCATTCCTTCTGCCACCATTGCCAAACTCACAACATCCACAGAACTAGCTATGGCCACTGAAAAAGCCAAACCAAAAGCAACTCTCCCACCCAAATACTCTGCCTTTTCCTCTGTCTTCTCAAAGGAAGCCACCGACCATGTTCCCCCTAGCTGACCCTATGACCATGAAATCAACCTTGGTGACTCCTTCACCCCAAAAATCAGCAAACTCTACCCCTTCTCCCCTGACAAGAAGGCTGCTACAGAAGCCTTCCTTGATGAAAACCTCAAGGCAGGGAAGATTCGTCTATCCAACTCCCCTCAAGCTGCCCCCTTTTTCTTCATTAAAAAGAAAGATGGTGGCCTTTGACCCTGCCAAGACTACCGCTATGTCAATGAACACACTGTCCATGACGCCTACCCCCTTCCCCTTATATCTGACCTTGTTGATAAACTCAAAGGTGCAAAAACCTTTACCAAATTCAATGTTTGTTGGGGATACAACAATGTCCATATCAAGGATGGTCATCAATGGAAAGTGGCATTCATCACCCACAAAGGACTATTTGAACCAACGGTCATGTTCTTTGGTCTTTGCAACTCCCCCACTACCTTCCAACACTTCATGAACGATTCCTTCTGTGATATGATTGCAGAAGGATGGCTAGTCATTTACATGGATGATCTCCTCATCTTCTCCCCTGATGCCAAAACCCACAAAGAACAAACTAAACAAGTACTCCAATGCATGACCAAGTTAGATCTTCACCTCAAACTCAACAAATGCAAGTTTGCTACCGATGAGGTTGAACACCTTGGCATGATTGTTCACCCCAATGAGCTTGCCATGGACCCAGTAAAACTGGATGGCATTCATGAATGGCCGACCCCTGCCAAAGTCAAAGATGTCTGCTCCTTCTTAGGATTTGCCAACTTCTACCAATGATTCATCCCCAATTACTCCAACATTGCACACCCCCTCCTTGATCTCACAAAGAAGAACCAACCCTGGGACTGGTCTCCCAGTTGCCAACAATCCTTCAATGAACTCAAACAACTGTTCCTCAGTTGCCCAATCCTCCACCTCCCAGACCCTGCCCGCCCCTTTGCCATTGCCACCAATGCCTCCAAATATGCCTCTGGTGGAGTCCTTCTCCAAACCGATGCTAACGGTGATTGGCATCCATGTTCTTACCTCTCACAGTCCTTCTCCTCCACCAAATGCAATTATGATATCTATGATAGAGAACTCCTCACCATCATTCATGGTCTCAAAGCCTGGTGCCACTACCTCCAAGGATCCCCCTTCCCTGTCAAAGTCTTCACCGATCACAAAAACCTTACATACTTCTGCCAACCTCAAAAACTCAACCGATGACAGGCTCATTGGTTACTTGACATCTCAGCCTTTGACCTCTGCCTGACCCATGTTCCAGGTACCTCTCTCACAGCACCAGATGCCCTCTCTTGCTGACCAGATCTCCTTCCACCTACTAATGAGGATAACGACAATGTCACCCTCCTTCCTGACACTCTTTTTGTTAACCTCATTGACACCTCCCTCCAAACCAAACTGGCTGCCTCCTCTGCCTCAGACCCCCTCGTCCTAGATGCCTTATGTGCTACCACCAGCAATGTCCCTGCTCGATTCCACTCTCATCTCTCCACCTGGCAATATGATGCTGGTGTCCTCATTTTCCAAGGGCATGTCTATGTTCCCCCTAACCTTCATTGCTTCATTGTTGAACAACACCATGATCACACCTCTGCTGGACACCTTGGATATCTCAGGACTCATCAACTTGTTGCTGCCAAGTTTTGGTGGCCAGGCCTTGCTCAATTTGTTCACAAATATGTCGAAGGATGCACCCCCTGTCAATCTTCAAAAGTGAACACCCACCCCACTACCCCCCCCCTCTCCCCCATTGTCTCTTCCTCCCCCATTCCTTTCTGACAAATCTCCTGTGACCTTATCACAGACCTCCCTGTTTCCTCAAGCTTTAACAGTCTTATGGTTGTGGTCGACCATGGGCTTACTAAGGGGGTGATTCTCTGCCCTACCAAGAAATCCATCTCTGCCGAAGGAATTGCCTCCCTCTTTTTCCACAAAGTCTACACCTGGTTCAGCCTCTACAACAAGATCATCTCAGATCGTGGACCCCAGTTCACCTCCTCTTTTGCGAAAGAACTTGGACGACTCCTCAGGTACAACCTCTCCCTCTCCACTGCATACCACCCTCAATCTAACGGAGAAACTGAACAGGTAAACCAAGAAATAGAAACCTACCTTTGGATCTTCTGTGGCAATTCCCCTTCTACATGATCTGACCTCATCTTCCACACTGAGTTCACACACAATCACCACCCCCACTCCATTACCAACAAATCCCCATTCTTCCTCATGATGGGATTTGAACCTTGCCCCCTCCCCACCATCATTGCTGAAACCAACCTCCCTGCAGTCAAAGAATGACTCAAACTCCTCTCCACAGCTAGAGACGAAGCCCTGGCAGCCCACAAACTTGCCAGACAAGTTATGAAATCCCATTTCCATGGAAAATTCACTCCCTTCCATAAAGGCGACAAGGTTTGGCTAGAAGCCTGAAATCTGAAATGCCTTATCTCCCATCCAAAGTTCACTCCCAAGTGAGAAGGCCCATTTACTGTTACCCAGGTCCTTTCCCCCCTTACCTATAAACTCCATCTCCCATGTACATGGAAAATACACACAGTCTTCCACACCTCCTTGTTATCACCCTATCATGAAAATGATGTACATGGGCCAAACTTCCCTTCTCCTCCACCTGACCTTATCAACAGAGAAGAGGAGTACAAAATGGAAAAGATCATCCAACACTGTGGAACCCTGAATAACTGAAAATTCCTAGTCCGATGGAAAGGATACTCAGCTGAAGAAGACTCCTGGCTACCTGAATCGGAGTTCAACCATGCCAAGGACATCCTATCCGATTATAAAACCCTTCACCCTCATGTCTTTTCCCCCTCATCCCCTGCATCATCCACGAAACCCAAACATGTCCACTCCCACTAGATCTCCCTCCCCCATAATGGCTACTGCTGGCTGGACCACTCCCCTGCTCTATTGTATTCAAGGCCTTGACTCCACTAATTACAACCCAGGCATTCCCCGACCAGCATCTCCCCCTCTGCATCTCCCTGCTCTCGACCCAAACCCAGTGATCTCCATTGAACTACCACTCAATGCCCAATGCATCCATCCCAAACCTTTCCCCATCACCAAACAATCCTCCCTCATGCTCCTTCTTGAAACCCCCCATCTCATTACCCCCCTTTGCACTCATTTAGAACCTTTCTCTCCTCTTGATACCCTACTTCTTCTCTTCCAAGAAATCCACAGCCTCTATCCCCTCGCCAACCAGATGTTGGATTACCCCACAGAACACATCACCACCCTCCACGAAACCCATACAGAGCTGACCAACCTCGTCCTTTCCATCATGCATCAACTGGAAATGGACAAGCTAGCCAAAGACATTCTATGCTATACCCAAGAACTTGACAAACACCACCACCTCCATCAGAACCCATCCCCAGAAGCTTCTGAAGAACCTCTCACCCTCAAGGAACCAGCTGTCATGGAATGAGCAGAAGTTAGTTGGGAGGGACAGCGTAATGTACCTCTTTCCCCCAACCATTACCTCTACAGCTGGGCATGTGTCCATTGCCACCGACTCTCACATATCCATATCAATTGCCCATACTATGTCTGCCCACACTGTGCACATCACCACCCTGGCCACACCCAACATCACTGCCCTCGTCATCCTTGCCCACATACCCTCAACCCTGTAAATTCTTCTTCCTCCTCTTCAGCTTCCTCAACATGCTCTAGGTGTTCTGGCTTCGCCCCCCCACCTCCACCCCAACCTCTCATCGAACGACTCTCCAATCCCCCATCCTCTGGTTCTAGCTCAGCTTCCAGACAAGTTCCTCCCCCATCCTATCATCATCATCAACCCCTCTGTCCTTGTCACCATCATTGTCGCCCATCTCCCAATCCTGAACTTGCTGACTTAGACCTGAACAACAACAACCCAGGATATGATGACTCAGCATACGCTAACATGACTGGTTCCCCTGGCGGAGATAGGTGCATAGATCTCTGATCTTTTCTTTTGATTTATTCTTTGTTGTGACTTCAAATGTACTCTGGAGGTAATGTTATGATTCACTTCTTTTCTTGTGTTACAATAGACCGGCCTGACCTGGTACCCCTTTTACTTTCTTTAGAGTGCTCTAGAACATGCAATGTGTTCGTCACACACCTTTCATTTCTGTTTTCTATTCTTGTTATCTACACTTCTATTTCTTATGGAAGGTTCTATCTTTGATTGCTTAGTAACAGACCTTCCATGACCTTCCATTAGTCTCCATTTCTTGCAGTACTTAAGCTGTTGTTCTACTCAATGTATCTTTAGCTTAGTCCTGCTCAATCTTACCTTGATCTCCTTGAACCCCCTTTGAACTCCTTTGTTGACCTCATTGTTGGACGACTCCCTTGAAACTCATCAATGACAATCATTGACTGAACCATTGACCTTCTGGCAAGCCCTCTTGTCCAAATACCTTGAACCCTTGACCCCACAGTTGGTTCTTTGAGCCTACACTCGTTCCTACCCAGACCAAGCATAACACTAATCAGGTATTTTGCCACCAGCATTATGGTAAACCTCATAAAATGCATCATGTCCATGTCCATGGTACCAACCAAGATTGAAGAATGGTACAACAAGGCTGTTCACTTCCTCAGCCAGTTTCAAAAAGCTGATGATATTGCATGCTCCAGCTGAAACCCCTCCCACACTCTCTACCAGTCCTTCCAACCCCACTCTCACAGCCAACCCACATGTGACCCCAATGCCATGGATGTAGATGCCATCCAAGTCAGAAGGTTAACCCCAAAAGAATGAAAATGATGCTTTGAAAAGGGGTTATGCCTTTGGTGTCACCAACCTGGACACAATGCAAACAAATGTACCCAATTCCCCAGCCACCCCACTCCTAGAACAGTTTGCAAAACCACCACCACCACCTCTATCGAGGAACTCAAAGAATGCAACAATGACAACATGAAAGTCAACCATGTCTCAGGTTTTTAGAGAGGAGGTCCAACCCAACATGGGCCCCCTCCCCAACTAGATGCACTCCTGTATTTACCTCTCAGAGTGATCAAAATGCTATTTATCTTCCTGTTTTGATCCTGAGCACATTCCAAGACATTGGAACCCAAGCACTGGTTGATTCTGGTGCAAACATCTGTTGCATTGATTGGCACTTTGTCAAAAGATGGAAACTCCCCCTTGAATGACTACCTACCCCTATCCCAGTCCAGAACATCAATCAAACTTGAAATCAGAACAGGGACATCAAGTTTACTACTCATATCCTGATCTGACTAGATAATGTCATCCAAAGTATCTGCTTCCATGTAATGCACTGTGGAAGGGAGAATGTCATTCTAGAACACCCCTGGCTGAAAGAAACCAACCCCATTATTGACTGGACCAAGGGAACAGTTTCTATTTCTGACAAACACAACCAAACCAAGGAACTCTATGCTCCCAAAACATCCCTTTGACCTATGAACCACACCCCACTGAACCTTGATTGAAAAGAAAGCCTCCTATGTTGATACCTTGACCAAGAAGGACCTTCAGACTTCTGCAAAAGAGCTATGTATGATGAACTGGATTACCCACAGAGCAGCACAGTTCAGATTCCAACATTCCTTTGGGGAAAGCTATGTCCATGCATTTACTGCCACCACTAAACTGGCAATCAAAGCCAAGGACACCAAAAACACCATCATCCTACCTTCCAAATACCAAGAATTTGAAGAAGTCTTTTCAGAAAATGTGGCCCATCATCTACCTCCCTCCCAATCCTACAATCATGAAATTAACCTTGATGACACCTTCATACCCAAAGTCTCAAAAATCTACCCTCTAACCCCAGAAGAATGAAAGGCAGCTGACAACTTCATTGATGAAAATCTTAAATCCAACAAAATTCACCTGTCCAATTCCTCACAAGCCTCTCCTTTCTTCTTCATCAAAAAGAAAGATGGAGGACTCCATCCCTGCCAGGATTACAGATATCTCAATGAATACATCATCAAAGATGCCTACCCCCTCCCATTAATTTCTGACCTCATCAACAAACTCAATGATGCCAAAATCTTCACCAAATTTGATGTCTGATGGGGTTATAACAACATCTGAATCAAAGATGGTCACCAATGGAAGGTGGCCTTTATTACTCACCAAGGACTGTTTGAACCCATGGTTATATTCTTTGGACAATCAAACTCTCCCCCCACCTTCCAATGTTTTATGAATGATTCATTTAGGGATATGATTGCTGAAGGATGGTTAATCATCTATATGGATGACCTCCTTATCTTTTCTCTGGATCAAGCAACCCACACTGAATATACTAAATGCATTCTCCAATGAATGAAGGAACTCGATCTCCATCTCAAATTGGAAAAATGCAAATTTGCCACCTCAGAAGTAGAATACTTAGGAATAATTGTTACACCAGGAACTCTTGCAATGGACCCTATCAAACTCAATGGCATCCAGAAATGGCCAGTCCCAGCCAAAGTAAAGGATGTCTGCTCCTTCCTGGAATTTGCAAATTTCTACCGATGATTCATCCCCAATTACTCCAACCTTGCATATCCTCTCCTTGACCTAACTCAGAAAAACTGAGCTTGGGATTGGTCTCCTGAATGCAATAATGCATTCCAGAAACTCAAAACCAAGTTCTTAGAACAACCAATTCTCTGCTTCCCAGATCTCAGTAAACCATTTGCCATCACCACTGATGCATCAAAATATGCCTCTGGAGGCATTCTCTTTCAAACTGACAAGAATGGGAACTGGAAACCCTGTTCCTATCTCTCCCAATCCTTCTCTCCAGCCGAATGAAACCACAACATCTACGATAGGGAACTCCTGGCCATCATCTGCACACTCAAAATGTGGAAACATTATCTATGTGGACACCCCACTCCCATCCAAGTCTTTACCAACCATAAGAATCTGACATACTTTAAACAACCTTAGAACTTAGATTGAAGACAGGCAAGATGGCTTCTTAATCTAGCTGACTTCGATCTTTGATTAATTCATGTGGCTGGGAAGGACTTTGTTATGCTTGGTCTGGGTAGGAACAAGCATAGGCTCAAAAAACTAGCAAAGAAGTCAAGGGTTCAAGGATATGCAGGCAAAGGGGGCTTGCCAGAGGATCAGGGATTCGGTTGATGATAGAAGTCAATGAGATTTGAAGGGGTTGTCCAATGAAGAAGTCAATGAAGGAGTTCAGAGAGTTTCAGAGGACAAGGTAAGATTGAGCAGGACTAAGCTGAGGATACATTGAGTATAACGATGGCTTAAGTACTGCGAGAAATGGAAACTAATGGAATGTCATGGAAGGTTTGTTACTAAGCAAACAAAGATAGAACATTTCATGAGAAACAGAAGCAAAGATAACAAGATTAGAAAACAGAAATGAATGATGTGTGGTGAACACATTGTATGTTCTAGAGCACTCTAAAGAAGAGAAAGATACTGGGTCAGGCTGGTTTATTGTACACAGAAATAAAATGTAACATTACCCCCAGAGTACATTCAAAGTCACAATGAGA
Source organism: Boletales sp. KT-2023b (assembly GCA_038089675.1). Classification (NCBI taxonomy): domain Eukaryota; kingdom Fungi; phylum Basidiomycota; class Agaricomycetes; order Boletales; species Boletales sp. KT-2023b. Next base: position 4,676 of record JBBPLE010000465.1, on the reverse strand, counting down.
AATGAATCAAAGAAAAAGAATTAGAGATCCATGCACCTATCTCTGCCAGGGGAACCAGTGATGTTGGCATAAGCTGAGTCATCATAACCTGGGTTGTTGTCATTCAGGTCCAGGTTGGTGAGTTCTGGATCAGGAGAAGGGCAATGATGATGGTGACAAGGGCAAAGGGGTTGATGATGATGATAAGATGGGGGGGGAACTTGTCTGGGAGTGGTGCTTGAGCCAGAGGATGGAGGATTGGAGAGTCATTCAATGAGAGGTTGGGGTGGGGATGGGGGAGCAAAGCCAGAATGCCTAGAATGTATTGAGGAAGCCAAAGAAGAAGAAGAACCCACTGGATTGAGGGTATGAGGGTGAGGGCATTGAGGACAGTGATTTTGGGTATGGCCAGGGTGGTGTCATGCACAGTGTGGGCAGATATAGAATGGACAGTTGATGTGGATGTGTGAGAGTTGGTGGCAATGGAAACATGCCTGGCTGTAAAGGTAATGATCAGGAGGAGGGGTACATTATGCTGTCCTTCCCAACTGACTTTGGCTCATTCAATGACAGCTAACTCTTTGAGGGTAAGGGGTTCTTTGGAGGCTTCTGGGAAAGGGTTTTGGTGTAGGTGGTGGTGTTTGTTGAGCTCTCAGATATAGCATAGAACATCCTTGGCTAGCTTGTCCATTTCTAGTTGGTGCATGACAGAAAGGACAAGATTGGTCAGCTCTATGTGGATTTCATGGAGGGTGGTGATGTGTTCTGTGGAGTAGTCAGACATTTGGTTGGTGAGGGGGTAGAGGCTGTGGATCTCTTGAAAAAGGAGGAGTAAAGTATCAAGGGGAGAGAAGGGTTCTAGATGGGCATGAAGGGGAGTAATGAGATGAGGGGATTCAAGAAGGAGCATCAAGGAGGATTGTTTGGTGATGGGGAAGTTGTTGGGACAGATGTGTTGAGTGTAAAGTGGTAATTCAATGGAGATGATTGGGTTGGGGTTGAGAGTGGGAATGTGCAGAGGAGGAGAAGGGGGTCAGGGAATGGCCAGATTGTAATTAGTTGAATTGAGACCTTGAATATGATAGAGCAAGGGGGTGGTCCAGCTGGTGGTGGCTGCAGTGGGGGAAGGGGATCTAATGGGAGTGGACATGTTTGGGCTTAGTGGACAATGTGGGGAGTGGGGAAGGGAAGGCATGAGGGTGAAGGGTTTTATAGTCAGAGAGAATTTCCTTTGCATGGTTAAACTCTGATTTGGATAGCCATGAGTCTTCAGCTGAGTCTCCTTTCCATCAGACTAGGAATTTTTGGTTGTTTGGGGTTCCACAGTGTCAGATGATTTTTTTCATTTCATATTCCTCTTCTCTGTTGATGAGGTCAGGTGGAGGGGAAGGGAAGTTCAGTCCATGTATGTCTTTTTTGTGATAGGGCAATAACAGGGAGGTGTGGAAGACCATAAAGAGAGATTGTGACTATAATGGGGCTAGCGTGTCACATACTCCTTTGGGTGCACAGCACAACAAATAAGGAAGTTTTTACAGTATGAGACTTACTGTGTAGCAGAGTTTAGACTTGGTGGAGTAATAGTACTTGGGTGAGCACTAGATTGAAGAGAGAAGTAAGAGAAAGAGCAAAAGAGAAGATCTTATTGCACTGGATTATCTACTACATTTCAGACTGTATTTATATTAGCAATTAAATCTGAGTCTATTCTTGAAGAATGTTAACTCAGATGACATGCACAGTTGTGCACAGTTAGTATGACATTATGCACAGTCAATTGTGCAATCTGCAATAAGTATGAGTCCTTATGATTTATAAGTGTGATCAGTAGTAACATGATCAGTACTTATCATTAGTATTAATCAGTAGTGATTAATGGTAATGATTAGTTAGTTTAATAAATCATTAGTTATACTTTACTTTAGTTAATTAGTTATGTAGTTTAGTAGTTACATAAACTAATTGTATGGATTTCATCAGACCAGGTGTATTTTCCACATGTGTGGGAGGCAAAGTTTATAAGTAAGGGGAGAGAGGACCTGGGTAATGGTAAATGGACCTTCTTGCTTAGGGGCAAACTTCAGATGGGAGATAAGACATTTTAGATTTCAGGCTTCTAGCCAAACTTTGTTGCCTTTATGAAAGGGAGTGAACTTTCCATGGAAGTGGGATTTCATAACTTGTCTAGCAAGTTCATGTGCTGCTAGGGCTTTATCTTGAGCTGCAAAGAGGAGTTTAAGTCATTCTTCGACTGCTGGAAGGTTGGTTTTGGTGATGATGGTGGGAAGGGGGCAGGGTTTGAAGCCCATCATGAGAAAGAATGGGGATTTGTTGGTGACAGAATGGGGACAGTGATTGTGTGCGAATTCAGCATGGGAGATTAGATCAGACCATGTGGAGGGGGAGTTGCTGCAGAAGATCTGAAGGTAGGTTTCTATTTCCTGATTTACTCATTCAGTTTCTCCATCAGATTGAGGATGGTATGTGGTGGAGAGGGAAAGGTTGTATCTGAGGAGTTGTCCAAGTTCCTTTGCAAAGAAGGAGGTGAATTGGGGGCCACAATTGGAGATGATTTTGTCATAGAGGCCAAACTGGGTGTAGACTTTGTGGAAAAAGAGGGAGGCAATTCCTTCAGCAGAGACAGATTTCTTGGTAGGGCAGAGAATCACCCCCTTAGTAAGCCCATGGTTGACCATGACCAAAAGACTGTCAAAGCCCAAGGAAACAGGGAGGTCAGTGATAAGGTCACAGGAGATCTGCCAGAAAAGGATAGAGGAGGAAGAGGCAATGGGGGAGAGGGGGGAAACAGTGGGATGGGTGTTTGTCTTCAATGACTGGCAGAGGGTGCATCCTTCAACATATTTATGGATGAACTAAGCAAGGCCTGGCCACCAAAATTCAACAGCAACAAGCTGGTGAGTTTTAAGGTATCCAGGATGGCCAGTGGAGGTGTGATTGTGGTGGCATTCGACAATAGATTGACAGAGGTCAGGAGGAATGTAGACATGTCCTTGGAAGGTGAGAATGCCAGCATTGTATTGCCAGTCAGAAAGTTGAGAATGGAAATGAGTGGGAATGTCACTGGTGGTAGCACATAGGGCATCCAGGACAAGGGGGTCCAAGGTGGAGGAGGTGGCTAGTTTGCTTTGGAGAGAGGTGTTGATTGTTACGCTTGGTCCGGGTAGGAACGAGCGTAGGCTCAAAGAACTAACTGAGGGTCAAGGGTTCGAAGGATTTGGTCAAGGGATGTTTGCCGAATAGTCAAAGAGGGTCGTCCGACAATGAGTCGACGAAGGGTTCAAGGGTTCGTTCGACGATGAGTCAACGAAGGGTTCAAGGGTTCGTTCGACAATGAGTCGACGAGAGGTTCTAGGATTCGTCCAACGATGAGTCGACGAGAGGTTCAAGGAGATCGTCCGACGAAGAGTCGACGAGGGAGTCAAGGAGTTCAAGGTAGAATTGAGCAGGACTAAGCTGGAGTTACATTGAGTAAGACGACGGCTTAAGTACTGCAAAAGATAGAAGGTAATAGAAGGTCATGGAAGGTTAATGACTAAGCGAAGTGAAGATAGAACCTTCCACAGGAAATAGAAGCGTAGATAACAAGAATAGAAGACGGAGATGAAAGGTGTGCGACGAACACGTTGCATGTTCTAGAGCACTCTAAAGAAGGTAAAAGATGCCGGGTCAGGCCGGTCTGTCGTAATGAAAGAGAATCGAAGGAAAAGAAGTGAATCGTAACATTACCCCCGGAGTACATTCGAAATCACTATGAAGAATAAAATCAAAAAGGAGGAATCAGAAATCCATACACCTATCTCCACCAGGGGAACCGGTCATGTTGGCGTATGCAGAGTCATCATACCCCGGATCATTGTCGTTCAGGTCGAGATCGGCGAGTTCAAGATCAGGGGAGGGGTGTCGGCAACGTTGACGAGGGTGAGGGGTTCTGCGACGATGGGATGAAGGGGGAGGAATCTGCCTAGGAGCGGAGCTAGAGCCTGAGGACGGAGGGTCGGAGAGTCGGTTGACGAGGGGTTGGGATGGACCAGAACGTCTAGAACGTGTGGAAGAAGCGGAGGAAGAGGAAGAATTCACGGGGTTAAGGACACGAGGATGTGGGCGGCGAGGACAGCGATGTTGGGTATGGCCAGGGCGGTGGCGGGCACAGTGGGGACAAACGTAGTACGGGCAGTTGATGCGGATATGGGAGAGTCGATGGCAATGGAAGCATGCCCGACTGTAAAGGTAATGGTCGGGGGAGAGGGGTACATTACGTTGTCCATCCCAGCTGACTTCAGCTCGTTCCATGACGGCTAATTCCTCGAGGGTGAGGGGTTCTTCGGAGGCTTCGGGGGAGGGGTTCTGGTGAAGACGTTGGCGTTCGTCAAGTTCTCGGGTGTAGCGTAGGACGTCGGTGGCTAATCTATCCATTTCCAACTGGTGCATGATGGAAAGGACGAGATTAGTGAGTTCGGTGCGGGTTTCATGGAGGGCAGCGACGTGTTCCGTGGGATAGTCCGACATATGGTTGGCAAGGGGATAGAGGGTGTGGATTTCTTGGAAAAGGAGAAGAAGAGTATCAAGAGGGGAAAATGGTTCTAAATGGGCATGAAGGGGGGTAAGGAGGTGGGGGGTCTCGAGTAGTAGCATAAGGGAAGATTGTTCGGTAATAGGGAATGGGTCTGGGCGGATGC
>JBBPLE010000464.1:0-27264 GCA_038089675.1 Boletales sp. KT-2023b | reverse complement strand
TACTCAATGACCTCCCCACCTCTTCCATCATAGAACCCCCCACCCCAGCTCCATCCACTCCTACCTTGCCTCCCAGCCTCCCCACACTCCCCCCATTCCCACCATCTGTCCCAGTCCATGTCCACCACCTCCACTGTATGAACCACCACATCCTCTTCACCCATGTTCTTTTGCAGGAAGCTCCTAGATCCACTTTAGAGCAACACCAGGCATATATCATGTCTCCTGGAATCATCTCTGCTGTTACCATCTTTGATGAAACATTCTCCCTCATCAATAACCTATCCATCACCTACCACTCCATAGATGCCCCCCTCTGAACTATTGTCAGTCAATTACAGGAGAAAGCATCAGATAATCTCTATCACCTAGGGTTCAGCCATATAATCGAACATATCCTTCCATATAGAACTATCACCAAGATCATCACAACCATCACCCTTAACCTCATTGCTGACAAATGACAAGCTTACTTGTATGGACAACCAGCCTTTATCCCACAAACTCCCCCTTCCCTCATTGATTACTTAGTCTCCACACCACCTTTTTGCCACCATAACCCCTCTTAGAATCAAGAGAATAAACCACCCACCACCACTGACTTCCAACCCCATCATATCCCTGCCTCCTTACAAGCAGTGGCCATGCTCATGGATCTTTCCAGGTACAACCCCTTCAAGATCAATCTTAACACATTCGCCTCCCCACCCTGCATCCAAATACTGGGTATGTCCTCTCTGACTCTGGAGCTACCACCAACTGGAATGAAATACCAGCACTCCCTCCCTCCCATACCAACACCTCCCACTGTAACCAATACTGACGAATTGGCCATAAAACCCTTGATTGCAGATGTCACTGATGTGATCACTGCAAATGCCATGTCCCTGGACATCCCCACCGCTCCTGCCCCCATCACCCTTGCCCCTAATGCACTAATTCCTGGGGTAGTGACCCTGACAATATCCCCATCATCAACCACCAAGGCTGTGAGAAATCCAGATCCCCTCATGGTCATAATCTCAGATGTGAAGACTACTACACCAGTTGGCAGGACAACAGATGGGGAGAGGAAGAAGTCACCAATGAGGATGTCACTTTTGACTAAAGCAAATCCAGTGGCTTTGCCATACAAAGGGGATAATGTTATAATCAGTAATACCCCCTATCTTTTTCTTTATATGTTACATAACAATCTCTCTCAGTCCTCTTTTGATTCTATCACTATGCAACATGGTAACATTGATATCCCTTCATGTTCTAGACTTTACTGTGTCTATTTATGCTTACTATCTATTTTTACATAGAGATCTCTGATCACCTTTTCTATGTGTTTCCATTCATGCAGCCCACACTATTTATTACTTATATTTCTCATCATCACACATAGCCTCTGATTGCAGCACCTCTGCACAGTTTTGCATAGCACTATACTTAGTTTCCACAGCCCTGTGGCTATTTGCTGACTCTTGGTGATTCAGTATGACTGGCACCACTTAGTATAAATACTGGTCACTCATGTATGGTAACTCTAAGCAATTCCTACCTTAGGTTTTTGCCTTCACTTCTCTAGTCCTCCTCTAAGCCAGTTCCTAAGTTTGGCCTTAGTGCCTCTTCATCATCATCCCCTACCACCCAGAACCTCTGTGATCCTTCTGGGAGATCTTTGATGTCATCTGATGTAAGAACATGTCCTTGTCCACCAAAACCCCTTAGTCTTCATCTCTGGAGTCCCTGACTTACATCAGTATGTTATCCTCAGCCCCTGTCCTTGACCTAGGCAATTATCATTAGGTCTACACTTGTCTCTACCTGGGGCAAGTGTAACACATTCACCATCCAGGGGTGGAACTTAATCTGCACCCCAGAGGTTTACCCATATGGTGAGCAGAACTGAATCCACATCAACCAACAGTCAGGTAAGGATGAGAGAGTGGAGGGCAGCATGAACCACATGCTAGCCTGCTTGGGGCTCATAACCTGTTGCAAGTACATGTGTTACATACATGGGAAGGTCTCTCACATACCTGGTGACATTGGTGTTGATGCAACTTATGAGAGGTGGTGACATTATTGAGTTAAGATTGATTAGAACTCAGCTCTTCTGAGTCTGAAACTAAATACATGTGTTGTGTGAACTAATTACTATGTATGGAACACAAAGTCTGTTCAACAGTGGGAAGCAGGATTGGAGGAGTAGATGAGGATGTCATCTAGGTAAACCACAATACAGACATCAAGGAGGTCAGTGAAGATGCTGTTGACAAACCTCTGGAAAGCAACTGGCATGTTAGAAAGACTGAAAGGCATGATGTGCCATTCAAAGGACCCATAGCAAGTCTGGAATGCAGTCTTTCATTTGTTGCCTTTGGCAACATGGATGAGATGGTATGTGTGTCAGAGAGGTCAATCTTAGTATATATGTGGGCCTTGCTGGGGGCATCCAGGAGGTTGGAGATGAGGGGAAGGGGGTATCAGTCTTTCTTCATGAGCTTATTCAGTCCTCAAAATTGATGCAAAGGCAGAGTGAACCATCTTTCTTGCAGACAAAGAGGACTGGAGCACCATGAGTGGAGTTTGATTGTCAGATAAACCCATAGGTTAGGTGCTCATCAAGGAAAACACAGAGTGTGTCAAGCTTAGTTGGAGAGAGGGAATAGATGGGGCTGAGAGGAGGTGAGGTGCCATCTTCCAGATTGATTTTCAGATCAAATTTGCAATGTGGTGGTAGCTTGTCTGCTTTCACCTTACTGAAAACATCTGTGAAGTCATGATAATCTGAAGGTACACCAAAGAGGTCCAGGGTATCTAGAGCAGTGGTAGATGTGGAGTGCATCTTGGGATTGCCTAGATCCTCTGGTCAGATGTGTAGAGTGAATTGCATGGACCCATTGAGTCTGCATGCACACTGGTAAGCAGCAGCATTGATGAAGGACACATGCAGGATGGGAGGTGGCAAGTTGGCAGATGGAGGTGGTGGAGTTGAAGTGGACTCTACTGGAGTTAAAGGAGTCACAGACTTGATTGGGCAATTGAAGGGTGGTACTGGGGCTGCTGGCATTTGTTCTGTGGTCATTTGGAAACTGATATGGCCCAATACTGTTACACTTGGCCCAGGTAGGGACAAGCATAGACTTAACAATAATCGCCTAGGTCAAGGACAGGGGCCAAGGATAATGTACTGATATAAGTCAGGAACTCCAGAGATGAAGAACAAGGGTTTCAGTAGATGAAGGTGAGTTTTTATGTCAGGTGATGTCAGGGATCTCCCAAAAGAATTGCAGAGGTTCTGGGTGGCTAAGGGCAAAGGACAACAATGAGGAGGCACTAAGGCCAAACTTAGGGATGACTCAAGAGGAGGACTGAGGGTGAAGGCAAAAACTTAAGGTAGGAATTGCTTAGAGTTTTACTGTACATGAGTGGCCAGTATTTATACTAAGAGGTGCCAGTCATACTGAATCACCTATAGTCAATGAACAGCCATGGGACTGCAGATGCTAAGTATAACACTATGCAAGACTATGCTATGATGCTGTGATCAGAGGCTATGAATGATGATGAGAAACAAGGGGAATAAATAGCACAGGCAGCATGCATGGAAACACATAGGAATGGGATCAAAGATCTCTATGTAAAAATAGATAGTAAGCATAGATAGACACAGTAAAGTCGAGAACATGAAGGGAGATTAATGTTATCATGTCACATAGCAAAAGAGTCACCAAGAGTCAGTGAACAGCCATGAGGCTGCAGAACCTAAGTATAATGCTATGCAAGACTGTGCAAAGGTGCTGCGATCAGAGGCTATGGTGATGATGAGAAAATGAGAGTCATAAATAGTGCAAGCTGCACAAGTGGAAACGCATGGAAAAGGTGATCAGAGATCTCTATGTAAAAATAGATAGTAAGCATGGATAGACACAGTAAAGTTGAGAACATGAAGGGAGATTAATGTTATCATGCCACATAGCAAAAGAATCAAAAGAAGACTGAGAGAGATTATTATGTAACATGGAAAGAAAAGATAGGGGGGTATCACCAATCATAACAAATACCCAGTCAATCAATGGATTGTAGCAGATGAGCCAGATATGTCCTAGAACAAGTACACAAGAGGAATCTAATGGAGTGACATAAAATGTCACAGAGGTGACATCACCAGATGGAAAGTGGAGTTTTAGCTGAGTGGTCCAGGTGATCAATGTGTTTGAAGAGCCATCAAGTAGTTGGAGCATTAATGGAGGAATTTCAGAGGTGGGCAGAGAATGTTTATTGATATATGAGGTATTTATGAAACAATGTGTTGAACCAGAATCCACTAAAGCTAGTACATGGGGTAAGGCATGATCAGAGTGGAAAATGGAAGGCATAAGGGTGTTGGGGTCAGAGAGAGCAAATGTGTTGAGGTGGATCTCCATATGTGTGCAAGTGGAGTCAACATAGTCTCCAGTTTGCATGGAGGTTTGGGGACTGGGGATTAATTTTTTGGCTCCTTGGACTCAGTGGGAGCAGAGGTCTGGATGACTGTCACTGTGTTACAATTCATGACACCCCCCTATCTTTTCTTTCCACTTTACATATTAATATCTCTTAGTCTTCTTTTGATTCTCTCACTATGCAACATGATAACATTAATATCCCTTCATGTTCTTAACTTTACCATGGCTATTTACACTTACTATCTATTTTTACATAGAGATCTCTGATTCCTTTCCTATGTGTTTCCACTTGCACAGCCCACACTATTTATTCCTCTCATTTTCCCATCATCACTCATAGCCTCTGATCACAGCACCTTTGCACAGTCTTGCATAGGATTATACTTAGTTTACACAGCCTTAGGGCTATCCATTGACTCCTGGTGACTCAGTATGACTAGCACCACATAGTATAAATACTGGCCATTCATGTACAGTAAACTCCAAGCAATTCCTATCTTAGGTTTTCGCCTTCACTTCCCTAGTCCTCAGAAGCCCATCCCTAAGTTGGCCTTAGTGCCTCCTCATTGTTGTCCTCAGTCCTTGCTACCCAGAACCTCTGCAATCCTTCTGGGAGATCCTTGATGTCATCTGATGTAAGAACACACCTTCACCCACTGGAACCCTTAGTCTTCATCTCTGGAGTCCCTGACTTATGTCAATATGTAAAGCCACAGCCCCTGTCCTTGACCTAGGCAATTATTGTTAGGTCTATGCTTGTCCCTACCCAGGCCAAGTGTAACAAAAGGAATTGCTTCTCTTTGATAGGACTACTATCTGTTGAACAGACTCTGTGTTACATACATAGTAATTAGTTCACACATTCAATGTATTTATGTTTGAACTCAGCAGAGCTGAGTTCTAATCGATTCTTTTTTGATAACCATCACCACCACCCTTAGTTGTGTCACCACCAATGTTACCAGGTATGTGAGAGACCTTCCTGTGTATGTAACATGCATACTTGCAACAGGTTATGAGCCCCAAGTGGGCTAGTGTGCAGCTCAGGCTGCCCTCCACTCTCTTATCCTTCCTGACCATTGGTTGATGTGGATTCAGTTCTGCTCACCACACAGGTGCCTCTGGGGTGTGGATTAAGTTCCACCCCTGGATGGTAAATGTTCGAGCTGTCCTGTGCAGATTAAGTTCTGCCAGATGCTCTGCAAAGCAAAAGCCATGCAGAGCAGCCACTCTCCATCTCAAAAACAAGGGGAGACTATGTCCCCCGAGTTTATGAGCTCTGGACATTCAGCAATGCAGTTCATTCCACTCCCTTTTACTTTTTTGTTTAAGGTTCCCATGCTAATGTCTATTCTCACCAGACCTCAAAAATGTCATCTTCCTCCCTCACCACCATTACCAAGCTCAACAGCACAAACTACCATGCCTGGTGCTCACAAATGGACAACTACCTTTGGTCCATTGGAGTCTACTCCAGGATCATGAAGCTTTGCCCCTCAATCCCTGTTGCTGTCACCGAGGTAAAGGATTCAAATGGGCATGTTGTGACCCACACCTACACTCCCCCAGCCAACAAGGTTTGCCATGCCAAAGAAAAGCAGGAGGACTGGGACAAGGATGATGACAAGGCCACTGGTGCCATCGTGCTCACTTGCAGACACCACATTTGCAAGTGTGGCATCAACTTTGGCAACCATGCCAAAACATCCTCCTCAAACTGGAGAAAAGGTTCGACAACCCCACTGTCTCCTCCACCATCATGGAGTTCAAGGCCCTCATGGGTCTGACCATTCCTGACAACAACTCGCTGGTGTTGGCTTTCTCAAAGCTCAACACCCTCTTCTCCCAGCTATTTGACTTTGGGTACCTGGTCGATGACAAAATAAAGTCGTTGATTGTGATCTCAAAGATCCCCAAGTATGCCAACCATGTCGCCACTGCCATTACCATTGCCAAGCTGGAGACAGACTCCAAGGGGGTTGTCACCAAGACAGTTCCCACCATTGAAGAAATTTCCCAACAAGTAGAAGTGTCATGGCAATTGTATGTGCAGTGCAATCCTGCAAAGGACTCCCAGCCTCAACAGGCCAACAAAGTCAGTGCTGTCAAATGGCAGCAGGGGGAACCCCAGTTCTCCCAGCAGCAACAGCAGCAGACACAAGGTGGTTCCTCTTCCAAGGGGAATACTAACCAGAAGCAGCAGCAGCACGATGGTAATCACTCTGAAAAGAGCGAGGAAAAGCACAAGGAGAAGAAGAAGACCCACAAGGAAAAGAAGCAGGCAGAGGCTGCTCAGGCCTCAGCCTCCTTCACCTTCACCTCTGCCACCATCATTGCTCCTGCCACCACCATGTTCACATCACCTGTTCCTGACCCCCGCCACAACACACACATGCCTGGTGTGACCCACTATGGGCCACCTGCATGTTCTCTCACCAAGGAAACTGTCTCCCTCACATGATGCCTTGAAGTCCCTGTGACCTTCTCTACCATCTGCAACCTTGAACCAGTTGTACAATGCCACTCCAAGCGCAGTCACATGGAGCAGTCCCTCTCCAACTGCCTCTCCACCCTGCTTTCCCAATGGATCACAGAAGTCCCTCTAGCCAGGACAACTGGCATTATGGAGGTTGATGAGGAGGACACTGTAAGTCTAGGTGATGACACCTATGACAAATACATTGAGGATTTCTTTATGGAATCCACATTGCAGTGTGTACCCCCTTTCCCCTCTACATCAGGTACTGATGCATGGTTAACTCCACCTCAGGTAAATTGTATATACATGTTTCCTGTAGTAGATAGTCATAATACATCTGCTACTGATGAATTCACATAGTGTGACAGTTGTAGTAAGGACAGCAAAGGAAAGGAAAAAGCACATTCACATAAGGTCCTATTGGACATGTGGCTGCTTGACTCAGGAGCTTCAGCTCACTTTTCACCTGATTGATCAGACTTCATTGAGTATCAGAAATTCAACCAGCCCCAGTGGGTTTCTACCACAAACAGCCAATCACCTATTATAGGTAGAGGTACTGTTCTGTTATGGTTTGGCAACCACATATGCTGCCTATCACCCATCTTGCACATGCCCTCATGTGCTGTTTGACTTGTGTCAATGGGCACATTATTGCAGAACACCTGCCTCATGCTTCACACCAGGCCTGGATATCTTACTATCTGGGACCAATGCTTCAAAGAAGCTTATTTGGAATTTCACAGTCATGGTGGACAAACTATGTATTGGCTTTGTGCCAAACCACTCTTCCCTGATGACATGCCTAAAAACATGTCATCACTTGCCTTTAAGATCGAATATGAGCTCATGCACTGACATCTCAGACATTTGTCCCCTGATGTCATCAGGCATGCTAAAAAGCACCTGAAGGATTTTCCTGATGTGAAGATCCCATTGAAAACTGGCCTCTGTCAAGGGTGTCAGCTCAGCAAGCAGCAAAATCACCCCTTTCCTCTTAGTGAGATGCAGGCAACCACTCCCTTTGAGTTAATCCATTTGGACTTAAAGTCCTTCAAGGTAGTGTCTTACTTGAAATATAAGTATGCAGTCATCTTTTATGATGACTTTACATCTATGGCTTGGACCACCTTAATAAGGTCCAAAGATCAGACACTCCAGGCAACCAAACAATGGTTCACCTTTGTCCATAATCAGTACAATGCTGTGATAAAATACTGGTATTCTGATGCCAGAGGTGAATACACTTCCAGAGCATTCTGGGACTTTCTGAAGGACAATGGAGTTAACATCCAACAGTCCACCCCATATGCACACCAGCAAAATGGGCATGCAGAATGCCTTATCTGCACATTAATGGACAAGGCACAGGTGATGTGTTTACATGCTTGTCTACCTCCCTCCTATTGGGAATGGGCTCTGCTCCATGCAACCCATGTTTATAACCAGACCCCACAGCTATGGCTTAAATTGGATACTCCCCTGACAATACTTAAGGGGGAGAAACCCTCCATTGACCACCTACAGGTATTTGATTGTGGTGCTTACGTGCACATCCCAGCCAAACACTGTGGTGGTAAACTACAGCTGAGATCACAGTTGATGATCTACTTGGGCATTGCCCCTGGTAGTGACTCAAACTATATCTTTATGTCACCAACACATGCCATTGTTACATCAGCACATGCAATCTTCAATGAGACACTCTTCCCAAGATGCTCTTGATCTGCCTCACACCATCCCCATTTGGGTCCCTCTGAACTGATTCATACACATGATGATGTTCTGGAGATTCCAGTTCTGATGAGAGTTCCAAGTCAGAATCTGATTCTGGCAATGAATCTGATGCAGTTCATTCCACTCCTCCTAGGAATTCACCCTCCACTTCTCAGTTGCTGAGCCTGAGCATGTTGAGATCTTTATTTCCATCTCTCGCTCCTCACACCCAGACTCCCAGTCCAGCCCCTCCTCCAGTGACACCTCTGTCACACCAACCACCTCCTACTGGTCCCCCACCTATCCTAAGGCATAGTGAGCATCTCCATAACCCTCCGATGTGCCCCAGAAATATTTTCGGTAAGTGCCGTTGTCCATTGTGACCCAGGACCTGGAAAGTGCATCCTGCTGGAAGGAATTGACTGGTGAAGCTGGCCTGTCCCATGCCCCTGATTCACCCACAGTCCCTGGTGGACTCCCCCTATCTCCTACTTCTGAGGATGATGTTAACCATCTCACACAGGAAGGGGGAGATGCTTTGGTTTCATTCCTTTGGAATCATGCTATTCCACATGATTCTGCTTTTGGGGCATCCCCTAACTTATGCAAGTGGACATTCCATGACATCCAGAAGCTCCCTAAATTGGAGCAGAAGGATTGGCTTAAAGCCTGTGAGGACCAGCTACAAATGCTGAAGGACCACAAGGTCTGCAAAGTTATTCCATGCCCACAACACCACAAAGTGATTAAAAACTGTTGGGTCTTCAATCAAAAGTTGGATGGTCATAAAAGAGCCTGCCTGGTAGCCAAAGGCTTCTCCCAGGTTGAAGGGTTAGACTTTGACCAAGTCTTTCCCCAGTTGTACATTTTGAGACTGTGCAATGTATTTTCACCCTCTCAGCCCTGGAAGGATGGCATATCTCCGCATTAGACATATGCTCAGCATACCTGTATGGTAAACTGGATGAGGAGATTTATATGGAATTTCCTGAAGGGTTCATGCCTCCCAATTCAAAAGGCAAAGTCCTCCACCTATTGTGCATACTTTATGGACTCAAGCAAGCTGGCTTAGCCTGGTGGAAAGTGCTTGATGCATCCATGGCAGAACTCAGCTTTAAACAGCCCAAAACCAATGCTGGACTTTTCATTTATTGCAAAGGCAAAGACATCTGTCTAGCTCTAGCAATAGTCTATGTAGACAATGCCCTCTTCTGTGGCCCCAATAAGATCTTTGTAGACAAGATCAAGGCTGCATTTATGAAGAAATGGGAATGTCATGATCTTGGAGAGCCATCTGAATTCCTTTGAATGAATATTTGTTGAGAAGGTTATAACATCCAAATTGACCAAAAGGATTACCTCAACAAGGTGCTTAAGCAATGTGGCATGACCAATGCCAAATCTGCACCTACCCCTCTTCCACAGGGTTATTACCCAGTGAAGAACAATGCACTGGTCCAACATGATTTACAAACATGTTTTCAGACTGTGATTGGCTTGTTGCTGTATCTTATGATTGGCACCCATCCAGACATCACATATGCAGTTACCCAACTCACATGAATGTCAGCCAATCCATCTCAGGAGCACCTAGATCAGGCCCTATATATCTGCCATTATCTTGTTGGTACACATGATTATGCACTCATTTACAATGGTGCCAGTGGCAAAGGCTTAATTGCCTGTATGGATTTGGATTGGGTGCAGGACATTAATACCACACACTCTCAAACCAGCTTCTATCTTAAGATGGCCAATGGTGTGTTTTTGTGGAATTCACACTTACAAAAAACCACCACCATCTCTTCCACCGAAGCAAAATATATGGCTTTGAGCAATTGCTCTTGCCAATACATGTGGATCCATGAGATGATGGGTAAGCTCAGCTACAAGCTGAAACCTATCCCCATCTGTGGTGATAACCAGGGTAGTTTATTCATTGCACAAAACCTTGTGACTGAAAAGCACAACAAACATATCTGGGTGAAATACCACTTCATCCATGATGCAGTCATGGTCTACAAGTTAGTGGAGCTATTCTATATCCCCAGGACTGACAATCCTGCCAATATGTTCACCAAGAACCTTGGATGCATCAAGTTCAATGAATTCCACTCCCAGCTCAGACTAGAGTTTAAAAACTCTACATAAAAGTACTACCTCCATTTAAATGCTTATGTATCTACCATACACTTAGCAAGGGGGAGTGTTGAATGGACTCTGTGTTACATACATAGTACACACTTCTACCAGGAACACATTCAAGAAACCCACCCTTCAGACTCAGACTCTTCACACCACACCACCCCAGCATCCACAGATGTAGAGGATGAAGACCTCTACATCCCCACCCATGAGAACCCCCTTGACATCCACCTCTCCAATGAACTCTCAGCACAGTTATCCTTAACTAGGATACCCACACCACCATCCCCATTAACCCTCACATGGCACCTCCATTTCACCAGAGGAACCATCTCATCCACCATCACCCCCACACCAGTTCCCCACCCACTGATTCTACCCCCATTCCTCCCACAGAACCATTGTCCCCCATCCCTTCTGTTGATATAAGTGACCAAGTTCACCCCCCCAAACCTATAGAACTCCACATCATCCCTCCTGATCATTTTGATGGAAGCTATGCCACAGCCAAAGCCTTGCTAGCTTCGGTAGCATTCTACTTCATGGTCAATGAAGAAGTATACAACAATGATACCAAGCAAGTGGCATATGCTCTCTCTTATATGACTAAGGGATCTGCTGCCACCTGGGCAGCAACCTATCACATAAAAATTTTAGCCAACAAAGAAGAAGTCAAATGGGATGACTTCAAAGAAGCCTTCAAAACCACCTTCTACCACCATGATAGCAAAGCTGTATCCATCACTGCCCTTAATTCATTATGAATGAAAGGGAACTCTATGGCTGATCTCACCTGATACATTGTTGAATTCAAAAATCATGTTCAGATCTCTGAAATCTCCAATGAGAATGTCTTAATTGGGTACTTTGCTGTTGGCATTATGGTAAATCTCATGAAACAAATCATGTCCATGGATACTGTACCAACCAAGATTAAGGATTGGTATAACAAGGCTGTTCATTTCCTTAGCCAATTCCAAAAAGCTGATGACATCACATGTTCCAGCCAAAACCCCTCCCATACTCTGTACTGCTCTTTCCAATCACATTCCCACACTCAACCTACATGTGACCCTAATGCAATGGATGTCAATGCTATCCAAATCGGGAGATTAACCCCAGAAGAATATAAATGCTGTTTCAAAAAGGGGTTATGCCTCTGATGTTGTCAACCCAGACATAATGCAAACAAATGCACCAAGTTCCCCAGTTACCCCACCTCCAGAAATGTCTGACAAACTACCACCACCACCACCATAGAAGAACTCAAGGAATGTGACAACAACAACATGGAAGTCAACTGTGTCTCAGGTTTTTAGAGAGGAGGTCCAATCCAACATGGGCCCCCTCCCCAACTAGATGCACTCCTGTATTTATCTCTCAAAGTGATTGAAATGCTATTTATCTCCCTGTTTTGATCTTGAGCACATCTCAAGACATTGGAACCTGAGCACTAGTAGACTCTGGAGCAACTATCTCTTGCATCAATTGGCATTTCACCAAAAGATGGAAACTCCCTCTTGAAAAACGCCCCACTCCCATCCCCATCCAGAATGTTAATCAAACCAGAAATTGGAATGGCAATATTAAATTTACTACCTATATCCCTGTACATCTTGACAACATCACCCAAAGAATCCACTTCCATGTAATGCACTATGGAAGGGAAAATGTCAGCTTAGGACATCCCTGGTTAAAAGAAACCAACCCCATGATTGATTGGACCAAAGGGACTGTGTCAATCCCTGACAAACAAGATCAAACCAAGGAACTCTATGCCCCCAAGACCTCCCTTCAATTCATGAACCATACCCCACTAAACCTAGATTGAAAGAAAAGTCTTCTTTGCAGGTACTTGGACCAGGAAGGACCCTCCAACTTCTGCGAATGAGCCATGATGAACCAAATCACCCACCAGGCTATCTGATTTGGATTTCAACATCCATTTGGAGAAAGTTATGTCTGAGCTTTCACCATGGCAACTAAACTAGCCATCAAAGCCAAAGATACCAGCACCACTGTCACCCTTCCCCCAGAGTATAAGAAATATGAAGAAGTATTTTCTGAAAATGCTGCCCATCACCTCCCCCCTTCCTAATCCTATGATCACGAAATAAATTTGAATGAAACCTTCATACCCAAAGTCTCCAAAATTTATCCTCTCATTCTCGAAGAATGCAAAGCCACTGACAACTTCATTGATGAAAATCTAAAGTCCAGCAAAATCCATCCATCCAACTCCCCACAAGCCTCCCCTTTCTTTTTTGTCAAAAAAAAGGATGGAGGACTGCACCCCTGTCAGGATTACCAATACCTCAATAAACATACCATCAAGGATGCCTATCCCCTTCTCCTGATTTCCAACCTCATTGATAAACTCAAAGACACCAAGGTCTTCACCAAGTTTGATGTTTGATGGGAATATAACAATGTCTGGATCAAAGATGGACACCAATGGAAGGCAGCCTTCATCACTCATCAAGGCTCTTTGAACAAACAGTTATGTTCTTTGGGCAATCCAATTCCCCCCCATATTCCAGCACTTTATGAACAACTCCTTCTGAGACATGATCACTGAAGGATGGCTGATCATCTATATGGATGATCTCCTTATCTTCTCTCCAGACCAACAAACTCACACAGAATACACCAAATGTGTTCTCCAACATATGAAGGAACTCAACCTCTATCTCAAATTGGAAAAATACAAATTTGCCACCTCAGAAGTAGAATACTTAGGAATGATTGTCAAACCAGGAATCCTTGCAATGGACCCTGTCAAATTGGAAAGTATTCAGAAATGGCCTATTCTGGCCAGAGTAAAGGATGTCTGCTCCTTCCTAGGGTTCACAAACTTCTATAGACAATTCATCCCAAACTATTCCAACCTTGCATGACCCCTCCTTGATTTAACCCAGAAAGACTGAGCATGGAATTGGTCCCCAGAATGTAATAATGCTTTTCTGAAACTTAAAACCAAATTCCTTGAACAACCCATCCTCTGATTCCCTGACCTCAGTAAACCTTTTGCTATCACCACCGATGCCTTCAAATACACCTCTGGAGGTATCCTCCTCCAAGCTGATGAAAATAGGGATTGGAAATCCTGCTCCTACCTGTCCCAATCCTTTTCCCCGGCTGAATGCAACTACAACATTTATGACCAGGAACTCCTTCCTATCATTTGAGCTCTCAAAATGTGGAAACACTACTTCCAAGGCCATCCCATCCCCATCCAAGTCTTTATGGACCACAAGAACCTAACATACTTCAAACAGCCCCAAAACCTAAATTGAAGACAAGCATGATGGCTCCTTGATCTTGCTGACTTTGATCTTCAATTAATTCATGTGGCAGGAAAAGACTTAGCAGGCCCTGATGCCCTCTTTCGCCACCCTGATCTGGTTCCTGATGATGAACAGGACAATCATGATGTAACACTTCTTCCCCCTTCCCTATTTGTCAACATGATCAACACTGCCCTAATGGATAAACTCTGGTCCTCCTCCACTACTGACCCTCTTGTTCTCAATTCCCTGTAAGCTTTGGATGGTGAAGTCCCCACATAACTTTGTTCCCATCTCTCTGATTGGAAATATGACACCAGTATCCTTACCTACCAGAACTAGGTCTATGTTCCAAATGATCTTGAACTCTGCCAATCCATCATTGCCAGGCACCACTCTCACATTTCTGCCAGCCATCCCAGTTACCTCAAAACTCACCAACTTGTGGCATCTGAGTTTTGGTGGCCTGGAATGGCCACTTTTGTCTGAAAATACATAGAGGGGTGCATTCACTGTGAACATGCCAAGGCTGACACCCACCCATCTGCACCACCCCCACTCCCTATTCCCTCCAAATCCTCACACCCCTTCCAACAAATCTCCTGTGACCTGATCACTGACCTTCCCCTTTCTGATGGCTTTGACTTGTTATTGATTGTGGTTGACCATGGGCTTATGAAGGGGGTAATTTTGTGCCCAACTAAGAAAACCACTACAGCCAAGGGAATTGCTACCCTCTTTCTTAATAAAGTCTGGAAACAATTCAGCCTTTATGACAAAATCATCTCAGATCATGGACCACAATTTGCCTCTGCCTTCACCAAAGAATTCAGAAAACTCCTTGGATATGATCTTTCCCTCAGCACTGCCTATCACCCTCAGACTGATGGGGAAACTGAATGAGTCAACCAAGAAGTTGAAACATACCTACAGATCTTTTGCAGTAACAATCTGACATCTTGGGCAGAGCATATCACCATGGCAGAGTTTGCACACAATCATTGCCCTTACTCTGTGACTCAGAAATCACCTTTCTTTCTCATAATGGGCTACAAACCCCACCTCCTCCCCATGGTTATCTCCAAATCATGGTTATCAGCACTAGAACAATGCCTCAAGGAACTCTTGGCTGCCTGTGATGAAGCACTGGCTGTGCATGATCTCTCATGCCAGCTTATGAAATCCAGGTACCACAGGAAATTCATTCCATTTGCTAAAGGAGGTAAAGTTTGGTTAAATGCCAAAAACCTTAAGTGAAATGTCATCACCCCTAAATTCTCAGCCAAATGAGAAGGTCCCTTCACTGTCACTAAAGTCCTCTCCCTGGTCATTTACCAACTACAGCTCCCTCACACCTGGAAAATTCACAATGTCTTCCACACATCACTGCTTTCATGATACCATGAGAATGACATACACAGCCCCAACTTCCCAGCCCCTCCACCAGATCTGATCAGAGGGGAAGAGGAATATGAAATAGAACAAATCATCAAACACCATGGCAACCCTTCCCAGAGGCAGTACCTTGTCCAATGGAAAGGCTATCCACCAGAAGATGACTCATGGCTCCCAGAACAGGATTTGAAACATGCACAGGACATCCTCACAGACTACAAAAAGCTCACCTCCAAAGCTTCCTCCCCATCATCAAAATCTTCCAAATGCACTCACACCTCAGTTTCCAAACCATAGCCATACTATGTCTGCCACCTCCCCCATCTCAGTCACATCCAGCTCCCCCACCCCTCCCCTTGTTAGCTCTTCCTCCACATCCCCCATCATACCTCCCACCACTTCCACCTTTATTGAGGAATAAATCCTCCAAATCACTCTTCACATTCCCACCTCTCCCATCATCAAACCTCCTACCCCCACTCCATCTACCCCTGCTTCCCCCTCAAGTCTCCCCATGCTCCCCTCATTCCCCCCATCTGTTCCTATCCATGTCCACTGCCTTTGTCAACCCAATTGCCACATCCTCTTTACCCACATCCTCTCCCAGGAGGCCCCCAGGTCTGCCTTAGAGCAACACCAGGCATATATTATGTCCTCCAAGATCATCTCAGCCATCACTGTCTTTGATGAAACCTTCTCCCTCATCTGAAACCTATCAATCACTTACCACTCCACCAACACCCCCCTTTGGACCATCATCAGCCAGCTGAGGGAGAAAGTGTTGGACAATCTATATCACCTAGGATTTGGTCACATGATCAAACATATCCTCCCCTATAGTACTATCACCAAAGTAACCACCACCATTGCCCTAAACCTCATAGCAGACAAATGAAGAGCATACCTCTACAGATGCCCTGCTTTTATTCCCCACATTCCCCCATTCCTCACCAACTTCTTAATTTCCACCCCTCCTTTTCATCACCATTTCCATCCAAATCAGGAGAACACACCCCCTGTCGCTGCCAACTTCCAACCCCACCACACCCCTGCCTTCCTACAAGCTGCAGCAGTACTCTTGGACCTTTCCAGGAACAACCCCTCCCCAAAACAGCATCGCACCACCCAGTGTTCCACCCCACATCCAAACACAGGTTATGTTCTCTTGGATTCAGGAGCCACCACCAATTGGGACAAAATCCCTATGCCCCCTCCCTCCTCTACCAACAACTCACATTGCAACCAATGCCAGCATCACAGCCATCAAACCCTCAATTGCAAACATCATCACTGCAACCACTGCAAACACCATGCCCCAGGACACTCCTGTTGCTCCTGCCCCCATCACCCCTGCCCTCAATGCACCAACAACTGGGGAGTCAATCCCAAGAACATCCCCACCATCAACCACTGTGGTTGTGAAAAATGCAGCTCCCTTCATGGCCATAATCTTGGATGTGACAACTACTATAATGGCTGGCAGGACTACAGATGGGGAGAAGAGGAGATCACCAATGAAGAGGTCACTTTTGACTGAAGCAAATCCAGTGGCTTTGCCATACAAAGGGGGTAATGTTACAATTCGTGATAACCTCCTATCTTTTCTTTCCATGTTATATAATAACCTCTCTCAGTCTTCTTTCAATTATTTCGCTATGCAACACAGTGACATTAATTTCCCTTCACATTCCAGACTTCACTGTGTCTATTCATGCTTACTATCTATATTTACATAGAGACCTCCAATACATTCCTATGCATTTCCTTCTGTGCAGCCTGCACTATTTATTCCTCTCATATTCTCATCATCACTCACTGCCTCTGATCACAGCACCTTTGCACAGTCTTGCATAGCTCCATACTTAGTTTATGCAGCCTTAGGGCTATCCATTGACTCCAGGTGACTCAGTATGACTAGTACCTCTTAGTATAAATACTGTCTGTTCATGTACAGTGTTATGATTTGTTTCTTCGTCATTACGATGGACTGGCCCAACCCGGTACCTTTTACTTTCTTTAGAGTGCTCTAGAACATACAACGTGTTCGTCGCACACCTTTCATTTCTGCTTTCTATTCTTGTTATCTGTACTTCTCTTTCTTATGGAAGGTTCTATCTTCAATTGCTTAGTAATGAACCATTCCATGACCTTCCATTAGTTTCCATTCTTCACAGTACTTAAGCCATCATTTTACTCAATGTATCCTTAGCTTAGTCCTGCTCAATCTTACCTTTGATCTCCTCAAAATCCTTCATTGACATCATCATCAGACGATTCCCTTGAACTCCTTTGTTAACTCTATTGTCGGACAATTCCCTTGAACCCCTTCATTGACTCTATTGTCAGACAATTCCCTTGAACCCCTTTGTTGACTCTATCGTCAGATGAACCTCTTTGACTTCCCAGCAAGCACCCTTGCCCAAATACCCTAAGTCCTTGATCCTCCAATAGTTCTTTGAGCCTACACTCATTCCTACCCAGACCAAGCATAACAAAAGGACTAAGCTCCTCTTTTCAAGCTACCATCGCTGTAGTCTCTCACCATTTCCTCCCCCCAAACACCAAGAGCCCTTGAAAGGGTACTAAGACGCTCTTATAGAGTCCCCTCAGAATCTCCCCCCTCCACCAAATACTCTGATGAAGAAACCTTCACCCCTGCCCCAGATGTCTCTCCCAGGGAACCAACACCACCACTCCTCACCTCCACCGAAACCAGACCTCTCCTTCTTCCTCCCCCATCCTCTACTCCCATTCCCCCTCAACAGTTCGTTCCCTCACACCCACTTCCCCCCTTCCTTCCCCCACAGCCACCTCATTCCACCATGACCTCAAAGCCAGTCAAACTTCGCATTGGTGCCCCTGAAAACTTTGATGGTGACTATGCCAAAGCCATGATCTGTGTTACGATTCATTTCTTTTTACTTCTTACTCTTTGATATGATAGACTGGCCCGACCCAGTATCTCTACTTTCTTTAGAGTGCTCTAGAACATACAACGTGTTCGTCGCACACCTTTCATTCCTGCTTTCTATTCTTGTTATCTATGCTTCTATTTCTCATGGAAGGTTCTATCTTCACTTCACTTAGTAACCAACTTTCCATGACCTTCTATTAATTTCTATTCTTCACAGTACTTAAGCCACCATCTTACTCGATGTAACCTTAGCTTAGTCCTGCTCAATTCTACCTTGACCTCCTCGAATCCCTCATCGACCTCATTGTTGGACGAACCCCTTGAAACTCTTCATCAACTTCATCATCGGACAATTATCTTTGAATCCCTTCATCGACTCTATCATCAGACGATCACCTTTGAACCCCTTCATCGACTCTATCATCAGACAATTACCTTTAAATCCCTTTGTCGACTCTATCGTCGGACAAACCCCTTGAAACTCTTCGTCAACTCCATCATTGGATGATTATCTTTGAATCCCTTCATCAACTCTATCGTTGGACAACCCCCTTTGTTATTCATTCTTTGAGCCTACGCTCGTTCCTACCAGGACCAAGCATAACAATCTGGTTGGACTCTGTCCAAACCTACCTCCTTGTTAATGAAGAAGTCTATACCACTGACGCCAAGAAGATTGCCTTTGCCCTCTCATATATGACTAAGGGAGCTGCCCTTACTTGGGCCTCCTCCTTCTGAAAATCCGCTCTCAGTGCAAACAAAGGCTTTGGGACCTATGCAAACTTTATTATGGAGTTCAACACCACCTTCGAACACAAAGACATCGCTGCCCTCTCCATCTCCTGGCTCTCTTCTACCAAGATGGAAGGGAAACCCTCCCTCTCCGACCTCACCAAGTATATCTCCAAATTCCAGAACCATGTTCAGATCAGTGGGATCACTGACCAAAACGTCCTTATTGGATACTTCTCCACTGGCATCTATGTCAAACTCATGCATCGCATCATGTCCATGGATACCATCCCCACCAAAATTGACAAATGGTATGCCAAAGCCACCCACCTCCTCACCAAATGGGGAAGAGCTGATGACTTGACAAAATGAGGCAAGACCACCCCCTCCTATCACTCGTTCTCTCCCTCCTCTTCTTCCTGTCCCCAGAATGATCCTGACGCCATGGATGTTGATGCTATCAAAGTATCTAAGTTAACCCCAGAAGAGCAAAAATGCTGTATTGCCAAAGGACTCTGTTTCCACTGCTGAAAACCTGGACACCTCTCAGGCGACTGCCCAAATTTCCCTTCCCAGCTGAAGAAAACTGGAGAAAGGAAGGTTAGAAAAGTCAAAGAAGTCCCAAGACTAGTAGAAGTTGAGGACAACAACGAAGAAGAAACCATAGCAAGGATCTCC
The DNA here is from genome assembly GCA_038089675.1 of Boletales sp. KT-2023b. Classification (NCBI taxonomy): domain Eukaryota; kingdom Fungi; phylum Basidiomycota; class Agaricomycetes; order Boletales; species Boletales sp. KT-2023b. The sequence continues at coordinate 7,479 of JBBPLE010000464.1, read as the reverse complement.
TTTGTCACACCCAATGAGGATTTTTAAAATGAAGACCTTCTCCAATGCAAGGCTCTCCCTCTTTTACATGTGCTCCTGTACTTGTATTGTCAATTACCAAGCAATCTATGCAAATTCCCCTTGAAATCATCGAACCATCACACCTAAAAGCCATTGGAACTCGTGCTCTTGTTGACTCTGGAGCACAAATCTCTTGCATTGATTGGGACTTTGTTCAAAAACATTGTCTCCCAAAAGAACAACTCCCCTCTCCCATCGCTGTTAAGAATGTCGACCAATCCTCAAACAAGAATGGTCTCATTCGTTTTTCCACCATGCTCTATGTCCACATTGGACAGCTCATGCATCGTGTCATGTTCTACATCCTCAACTGTGGAAAGGAGAACGTAATCCTTGGACTCCCCTGGCTTAGACAAGCCAATTCCACCATCGACTGGATCAAGCGAGAGCTATCCATCCCCCTCAACTCCAACCAATCCAAGGAGATATACTACAACCGCACCAAACCATCTCCTACCCCCCAGACACCAACCCCTCACCCACCCCAACATGTACAAGTCGACTCCATCTGGGATGGACACCTCTACAACTACATGAAGAAAGATACTGAGACCCAATATCTCTGATGGGCTAACAACAACTGAATTATCAACTGAATCATGTGCTGTGGATCTTGCTTCATTCCCTCTGCTACCATTTCCAAACTCACAACAGCCACAGAGCTGGCCATGGCTGCTGAAAAAGCCAAACCAAAGGCAACTCTCCCACCTGAATACTCCACCTTCTCCTCTGTCTTCTCAAAGGAAGCAACTGACCACATTCCTCCCAGTCGACCCTATGACCATGAGATCAATCTTGATGATTCTTTCACCCTGAAAGTCGGCAAACTCTACCCCCTCTCCCCTGATGAAAAGGCTGCTACTGAAGCATTCCTTGATGAAAACCTCAAAGCAGGAAAGATTTGCCCATCCAACTCCCCTCAAGCCTCCCCCTTCTTCTTTGTTAAAAAGAAGGACGGTGGCCTTTGACCCTGCCAAGACTATCGCTACATCAATGAACATACTATCCATGATGCCTACCCCCTCCCCCTCATATCCAACCTTGTCAATAAACTTAAGGGTGCCAAAACCTTTACCAAGTTCAATGTTCATTGGGGATACAACAATGTCTGCATCAAAGATGGTCATCAATGGAAAGCAGCATTCATCACCCACAAAGGACTATTTGAACTGACAGTCATGTTCTTTGGTCTTTGTAACTCCCCTGCCACCTTCCAACAATTCATGAACGACTCCTTCTGTGATATGATCACAGAAGGATGGCTAGTCATTTACATGGACAACCTCCTCATCATCTCTCCTGATGCCAAAACCCACAAGGAGCGAACCAAACAAGTACTCCAACACATGACCAAGTTAGATCTTCACCTTAAACTTGAAAAATGCACATTTGCTACCAATGAGGTCGAATACCTTGGTATGATTGTTCACCCTGATGAACTTGCCATGAACCCAGTGAAGCTAGATGGCATTCATGAATGGCCAACCCCCACCAAAGTCAAAGATGTCCAATCCTTTTTAGGATTTGCCAACTTCTACTGATGATTCATTCCTAATTATTCCAACATCGCTTGCCCCCTCCTTGACCTTACAAAGAAAAACCAACCCTGGGACTGGTCTCCCAGCCACCAACAATCCTTCGACAAACTCAAACAACTATTCCTTAGTCGTCTGATCCTCCATCTCCTGGACCCTGCCTGCCCCTTTGCCATTGCCACTGATGCCTCCAAATATGCCTCTGGAGGAGTCCTCCTTCAAACTGACACCAACAGAGATTGGCATCCATGTTCCTATCTCTCACAATCCTTTTCTTCTGCCAAATGAAACTATGACATCTACGACAGAGAACTCCCCACTGTTATTCGCAGTCTTAAAGCCTGGCGCCATTACCTCCAAGGATCTCCCTTCCCTGTCGAAGTTTTCACTGATCATAAAAACCTTACATATTTCCAACAACCCCAGAAACTCAACTGATGACAGGCTTGTTGGCTACTTGACATCTCGGACTTCGACCTCCACCTAACCCATATTCCTGATTCCTCCCTCACCACACCTGATGCCCTTTCTTGCCACCCAGACCTTCTCCCATCAACCAACAAAGATAACGACAACATCACCCTTCTTCCTGACATCCTTTTCATTAACCTCATCGATACCTCTCTCCAAACCAAACTGGCTGCCTCCTCCACTTCTGACCTCCTTGTTCTGGATGCTTTACATGCCACCACTGGCGACGTCCCTGCCCGATTCCACTCTCATCTCTCTGACTGGCAATATGACGCTGGCATCCTCACCTTCCAAGGACATGTCTATGTTCCCCCTGACCTTCACTGCTCCATTGTTGAACGACACCATTATCACACCTCTGCTGGTCACCCTGGCTATCTTAAAACTTGTCAACTTGTCACCACTGAGTTTTGGTGGCCTGGCCTCGCTCAGTTTGTGCAAAAATACATTGAGGGATGTGCCCCTTGTCAGTCCTCAAAAGCAAACACCCATCCTACCTCCCCACTCCTCTCCCCCATCATTTCCTCCTCCCCTATTCCCTTCTGGCAAATCTCTTGTGACCTCATCATGGACCTCCCTGTCTCTTCTGGCTTTGACAGTCTTTTGGTCGTGGTCAACTATGGGCTTACTAAGGGAGTAATTCTCTGTCCTACCAAGAAATCCATCTCTGCCAAAGGAATTGCCTCCCTTTTCTTTCACAAAGTCTACACTCAGTTTGGCCTATATGACAAAATCATCTCAGATCATGGACCCCAGTTTGCCTCCTCTTTCACAAAAGAACTCGGATGACTTCTTGGATACAACCTCTCCCTCTCCACTGCATATCACCCTCAATCCAATGGGGAAACTGAACAGGTAAACCAAGAAGTGGAAACCTATCTTTGAATCTTCTGCAGCAATTCCCCTTCCACATGGTCCGATCTCATCTCTCACGCCAAATTCACACACAACCACCGCCCTCATTCCATCACCAATAAATCCCCATTCTTCCTCATGATGGGATTTGAACCTCATCCCCTCCCCACTATCATCACTGAAACCAACCTCCCCACAGTCAAAGAACAACTCAAACTCCTCTCCACAGCTAGAGACAAAGCCCTGGCAGCCCACGAACTTGCCAGACAAGTTATGAAATCCCATTTCCATGGAAAATTCACTCCCTTCTGTAAAGGCAACAAGGTTTGGCTAGAAGCCTGAAATCTGAAATGCCTTATCTCTCATCCAAAGTTCACTCCTAAATGAGAAGGCCCATTTACCATTACCCAGGTCCTCTCTTCCCTTACCTATAAACTCCACCTCCCACATACATGGAAAATACACCCAGTCTTCCATGTATCCCTGTTATCGCCCTATCGTGAAAATGATGTACATGGACTGAACTTCTCCTTCCCTCCACCTGACCTTATCAACGGAGAAGAGGAATATGAAATGGAAAAGATCATCCAACACCGTGGAACTCTGCTTAACCGAAAATTCCTAGTCCATTGGAAGGGATATTCAGCCAAAGAAGACTCCTGGTTACCTGAATTGGAATTTAACCATGCCAAGGAGATCCTATCTGAGTATAAAACTCTCCACCCTCACATCTTTCCCTCCTCACCCTTCACACCACCAAAACCCAAACATGTCCACTCCCACTAGATCCCCCTCTCCCACTACAGCTACCACCGGCTGGACCACCCCTCTACTCTATCATATCCAAGGCCTTGACTCCACTAATTACAACCCGGGCATTCCCCGACCTACATCTCCTCCTCTATGTCTCCCCGCCCTCAATCCAAATCCAGTCATCTCTGTCAAACTACCCCTCTATGGTCAGCGCATCTGCCCTGACCCCTTTCCCATCACCAAACAGTCCTCCCTCATGCTCCTCCTGGAAACCCCCCATCTCCTTACCCCCCTTCACACCCACTTAGAACCTTTCTCCCCCCTTGATACTCTCCTCCTTCTTTTCCAAGAAATCCATAGTCTCTATCCCCTTGCCAACCAGATGTCTGATTACCCTATAGAACACATCACCACCCTCCATGAAACCCGCACTGAACTTACCAACCTTGTCCTTTCTGTCATGCACCAACTGGAAATGGACAAACTAGCTAAGGACATTCTACACTATACTTGAGAACTTGACAAACGCCACCACCTCCATCAGAACCCATTCCCTGAAGCCTCCGAGGAACCCCTCACTCTCGAGGAATTAGCCGTCATGGAATGAGCCAAAGTCAGCTGGGATGGACAACATAATGTACCTCTCTCCCCCGATCATTACCTCTACAGCCGGGCATGCTTCCACTGCCACCGACTCTCTCACATCTGCATCAATTGTCCATACTATGTCTGTCCCCACTGCACACATCATCGCCCTGGTCACCCCCAACATCATTGTCCTCGACATCCTCGTCCTCATGTCCTTAACCCTGTAACTTCTTCCTCCTCTTCCTCAGCTTCCTCCACTCGCTCTAGGCATTCTGGCATCACATCTCCTTCTCAGCCTCTTATTGAATGACTCTCCAACCCTCCACCCTCTAGCTCCAGTTCTGCTCCTTGACAAGTTCCTCCCCCATCTTATCATCGTCGTCGAACCCCTCACCCTTGCCAATATCATCATCATTCTCCCCCTGACTCTGAACTTGCCAACTTAGACCTAAATGACAACAACCCAGGATATGACAACTCTGCATATGCCAACATGACTGGTTCTCCTGGTGGAGACAGATGTATGGATTTCTGATTCTTTCTTTTGATTTTATTCTTCATTGTAGCCTTGAATGTACTCCAGAGGTAATGTTACAATTCATTTCTTCATCATTATGATGGACCAGCCTGACCCAGTACCTTTTACTTTCTTTAAAGTGCTCTAGAACATACAATGTGTTCGTTGCACACCTTTCATTTCTGCTTTCTATTCTTGTTATCTGTACTTCTCTTTCTTATGGAAGGTTCTATCTTCAATTGCTTAGTAATGAACCATTCCATGACCTTCCATTAGTTTCCATTCTTTGCAGTACTTAAGCCATCATTTTACTCAATGTATCCTTAGCTTAGTCCTGCTCAATCTTACCTTTGATCTCCTCGAAATCCTTTGTCGACATCATTGTCGGACGATTCCCTTGAACTCCTTTGTCAACATCATTGTCGGACAATTCCCTTGAACTCCTTTGTTGACTCTATCATCAGACAATTCCCTTGAACCCCTTCGTCAACTCTATCGTTGGATAAACCTCTTTGACTTCCCGGCAAGCACCCTTGCCTGAATATCCTAAGTCCTTGACCCTCCAATAGTTCTTTGAGCCTACGCTCGTTCCTACCCGGACCAAGCATAATATACAGTATACTTTAAGCAATTCCTACCTTAGGTTTTCACCTTCACCTCCCCAGTCCTCCTCTGAGCCAGTCCCTAAGTTTGGCCTTAGTGCCTCCTCATCATCATCCTTAGTCTCCACCACCCAGAACCTCTGTGATCCTTCTGGGAGAACCTTTGACATCATCTGATGTAACCTTGAACCTTTGTCCACCAGAACCCCTTGCATTCATTTCTGGAGTCCCTGACTTATGTCAGTATGTAACCTTCAGCCCCTGTCCTTGACCTAGGCAATTATCATTAGGTCTATGCTTGTCCCTACCTGGGCCAAGTGTAACACCTCTGGTGGTATTCTACTGAAATATCCAAGTCTCAAACAGCCTTTTTGGGATTCCTCTAACTATATAAGTTGACATCTACACCCTTGTAGATATTAGGCCATCAGGCCAAGGTCCTTTTACAAGATTGTTATCTACTTAATATTATTTTTTAAATGCCAGATGTTTTGATGCTGGAGTTGCTGGAGTCACCGGAATCATATGTGTTAGCTAGAATATAATGATTAGATATTTAAGTACATATATATAACTACAAGATTTAATACCTAATTAAGCATAATTAGATAACAATGCAACCACCACTTAATAATGCTTATCAAATGGAATGATCTTAGTAAGCAGCACTGTTACATAATCTATGCATGATCATGTGTACAGCAACTGATTACTTAAGCATAGCTACTACATCAGACATGTGGACATACTTCACAAGTTGATGTGACATGCCTAAGGTATACAGGACAGTGCACACAGCCACTGAAGAGCCACATGAACACACATAAAGCTAATGTGAGGCATCAACAGTGCATGCACATGCCAGCAAAGGTCATCAACACCTCAGAAGATCCTATGGATGAAATGGGTGACTTGGAGCATCACCCAACTGCATCCATAGAGCCCCCCAACACACCTGACAGCATGGATGTGGGCAAATGGGTTGAGATGAGCAAGGTGAGCTGCAGAGCAGAAAAGAAGTTAGCAAAGGATGAGGAAGTAATGGACAGAGTTGTCAATGAAGAAAGCGCGTTGATGAAATCTGCAAGAAGGGCGGCGAGGCGAGTCGATCACACCGCAAGCTGTCGAGCGCAATCCAGAGCACGAGTACGACGACAACAATGTCAGGGAGGCCGGGTGATGAAGCTGAAAGGACGGCGTGATGAGCCGCAGCCACCCGACGTACGCAATGAACCCCAGACCTGGATCGAGAGGGGTCGGCGGATATTTGTGAGTCGCAGAGGCACAGGTCCAGCTCTTGAAGCGGATGTGTCGGCGACACATCGGAGTGTTCGAAATGCGACGCTGAAACCACAGAATCGATCCCAACCGCTGGAACGCGTCAAAAACCCATCAGAACACGTAAAGGAGGGAAACTCGCCAAAAACGCCACTGGACGAGCTAGACAAAACGCGAGGCGAAGCTGTCGCACCAGACATCGTCCACAAGGTCCAGAAACGTCCCGAAAGCCACGGAAACGAGCACGTCAAGAGAACGAACGCGCATCGTCGAGATCCGGGCATAGGAGGGCGAGAGGGCGAGTTTACTGAGATGCGAGGGATCGAGGCCAATCGGGGACACGGAAACGATGCAGAATGCGTCGTATATGATGGGAATAGGCACCGGATGGATGGCGCAACAAGCGGTGCGCGATACGACTCGAAACGAGTCGGTCCGAGCCCGCTAGCTGAAAAAATCACAGGTCAGCACGAAAGTCGAAAGCGATCGAAGCGCCACGTACCTAGGCCACCCACACCGTCCTGCAAGCATCCCAGGCGTCCTAGACGCAATCCAAACCCGCCACGTCGACGAGGAAAGTCGAAATCGCAACCTATGAAGGTCAGCAGCAACGGATCGACCTATCGTGTATCCAAGGCGATCCAGGCGAATCAATCCCGTAATTCCATCCCATATTCAAGTTGGTACACACTAGGTGCAGGAAACTTTGTTATCATTGAACAAATTGTGAAGAAAATAATTAGAAAGTCTTAATTATTTCACCATTATGTTACTGGCAAAAATGGAACATAATTATATTAGGAATTCAGCATTTTTGTAT
>JBBPLE010000463.1:15040-27331 GCA_038089675.1 Boletales sp. KT-2023b | reverse complement strand
CTTGAACCCCCCATCTCGTTACCCCCCTTCGCGCACATTTAGAACCTTTCTCCCCCCTAGATACCCTTTTCCTCCTTTTCCAAGAAATCCATAGCCTCTATCCTCTCGCCAACCAGATGTCAGACTATCCCACAGAACTTGTCACCACCCTCCACGAAACCCGCATGAAACTCACCAACCTCATCCTCTCCATTATGCACCAACTCGAGATGGACAAACTAGCTAAGGACATTCTACGTTATATCCAAGAACTTGACAAATGCTGCCGCCTTCATCAGAACCCATCCCCTGAAGCTTCCAAAGAACCCCTCACTCTCAAGGAACTCGCTGTCATGGAACGAGCAGAAGTCAATTGGGACAGACAACGTAATGTACCCCTCTCCCCTGATCACTACCTCTATAGCCAGGCGTGCTTCCACTGTCACTGACTCTCTCACATCCGCATCAACTGCCCATACTATGTCTGTCCCCATTGTGCTTGCCATTGTCTGGGCCACCCCCAACATCACTGTCCTCGACGTCCTTGCCCCCGTACCCTTAACCCTGTCACCTCCTCCTCCTCATCCTCAGCTTCCTCCGCTCGTTCTAGGTGTTCTGGCATCGCATCCTCCTCTCAACCCCTTGTTGAATGACTCTCCGATCCCCCATCCTCTAGCTCTAGTTCCGTTCCTAGACAAGTTCCCCCTCCATCTTATCGTCGCCGTCGAACTCCTCACCCTCGCCAATGTCATCATCGCCCTTCCCCAGACTTAGACCTCGCTGATCTTGACCTAAACGATAATGACCCAGGGTATGACGACTCCGCTTACACCAACATGACTGGTTCACCTGGTGGAGGCAGGTGTATGGATTTCTAATTTTTCTTTGATTTTATTCTTCACCATAGCTTCGAATGTACTCTGGAGGTAATGTTATGATTCATTTCTTTTTACTTCTTACTCTTCAATACAATAGACCGGCCCGACCTGGTGTCTTTACTTTCTTTAGAGTGCTCTAGAACATACAACATGTTTGTCGCACACCTTTCATTTCTGCTTTCTATTCTTGTTATCTACGCTTCTATTTCTCGTGGAAGGTTCTATCTTCACTTTGCTTAGTAACCAACCTTCCATGACTTTCTATTAGTTTCTATTCTTCGCAGTACTTAAGCTGCCATCTTACTCAATGTAACTTCAGCTTAGTCCTGCTCAATTCTACCTTGATCTCTTTGAATCCCTTGTCAACCTCATCATCAGACAAATCCCTTGAAACTCTTCGTCGACTCTATCATTGGACGAATCCTTTGAAACTCTTCGTCAACTCTATTGTTGGACGAATCCTTTGAAACTCTTCGTCGACTCCATCGTCGGACGATTACCTTTAAAATCCTTCGTCGACTCTATTGCCGGATGACCCCTCTTTGTTATTTGGCAAGCCTCCCTTGTCCGAATCCTTCGAACCTTTGACCCACCATTAGTTCTTTGAGCCTACACTCATTCCTACCCGGACCAAGCATAACACCCCTCTTAGATCTTACTCAGAAGAACCATGCATGGAACTGGTCCCCAGACTGCAACAACACATTCCAGAAACTTAAAACTAAATTCCTGGAACAACCCATCCTCAGATTCCCCAATCTCAGTAAATCCTTTGCTATAGCCACTGATGCTTCCAAATACGCCTCGGGAGGAATCCTCCTCCAAACAGATGAAAATGGGGATTGGAAACCTTACTCATACCTTTCCCAATCCTTCTCCCCCACTGAATGAAATTATGACATTTATGATCAAGAACTCCTTGCCATCATCCAAGCCCTCAAAATGTGGAAACACTATTTACAAGGTCACCCCACACCCATCCAAGTCTTTACCAATCACAAGAACTTAACCTACTTCAAACAACTACAAAATCTCAATTGAAGGCAGGCAAGATGGCTCCTTGATCTTGCCAACTTCAATCTTCAGTTAATTCATGTAGCTGGAAAAGACTTGGCTGGACCCAACACTCTCTCTCACCACCCTGATCTGGTTCCTGATGATGAACAGGACAATCATGATGTAACACTTCTCCCTCCTTCCTTATTTGTCAATATGATCGACATGGCCCTGACCAACAAACTCCACTCCTCCTCCACCACCGACCCTCTAGTCCTTGACTCCCTCCAAGCTCTAGATGGGGAGGTGCCATCCCAACTTTGCTCCCATCTCTCTGACTGGAAATATGATGCCAGTATCCTCACCTACCAAAATTGAGTCTATGTTCCAAATGACCTTGAACTCCAATGGTCTGTCATAGCAAGGCACCATTCTCACACAGCAGTCAGCCACCCCAGCTATCTCAAAACTCACCAATTAGTGGCATCTGAGTTTTGGTGGCCAGGAATGGCCACCTTCATTTGAAAATATGTTGAAGGATGCATACACTCATCCCTCTGCACCCCCCCCCCACTTCCTATCCCTTCCAAATCATTCTGCCCCTTCCAACAAATCTCCTGTGATCTAATCACCAACCTTCCCCTTTCAGATGGCTTCAACTCATTATTGGTCGTGGTTGACCATGGGCTTACAAAGGGGGTAATTTTATGCCCAACTAAGAAAACTGCCACAGCTGAGGGAATTGCCACTCTCTTTCTCAATAAAGTCTAGAAACAGTTTGGCCTTTATGACAAAATTATCTTGGATCACGGACTGCAATTTGCCTCAGCCTTCACCAAAGAACTAGGAAAACTCCTTGGTTACAATCTTTCCCTCAGCACCACCTACCATCCACAAACTGATGGGGAAATGGAACAAGTCAACCAAGAGGTAGAAACATACCTACAGATCTTTTGCAGTAACAACCCAACAATCTGGGCTGAACATATCACCATGGCAGAATTCACACACAACCACCACCCCCATTCTGTCACCCAAAAGTCCCCATTCTTCCTCATGATGGGCTATGAACCCTACCCCCTCCCCACAGTTATCTCCAAGTCATGGTTACCAGCTTTAGAACAATGTCTCAAGGAACTCTCAGCTGCCCACAATGAAGCCCTGGCTGTGCATGATCTCACACGCCAGCTTATGAAATCTAGGTACCATGGGAAATTCATCCCATTTGCTAAAGGAGACAAAGTTTGGCTAAACACCAAGAATCTTAAATGAAACATCATTGCCCCTAAATTCTCCAACAAATGAGAAGGTCCCTTCACCATCACCAAGGTCCTCTCCCCAGTCACTTACCAATTATGACTCCCTCACACTTGGAAAATTCACAATGTCTTCCATGCATCACTACTCTCATGATATCATGAGAATGAGATACACAGCCCTAACTTTCCAGCCCCTCCACCAGATCAGATTGGAGGAGAAGAGGAATACAAAATAGAACAAATCAAACATACTCGCACCCCAGTATCCAAACTGTAGCCCTCCAAATGTCTGCCACATCCCCCATCTCTGTTTCATTGGGATCTCCTACTCCCCCCCCAGTCAGTTCCCCTTCCACCTCGCCTGTTATGCCCCCTTCCACTTCCACCTTTATTGAGGAACAAATCCTCCAAATTGCCCTCCGCATCCCTGACACTGTGCTCAACAATCTCCCCACCTCTCCAGTTATTGAACCTCCTACCCCTGCCTCATCCACCCCTGCTTCCCCCCCAAGCCTCCCAGTACTCCCCCCTTTTCCCCCTACTGTCCCAGTCCATGTTCACCACCTCCACCACACCAACTGCCATATCCTCTTTACCCATGTCCTTTCCCAGGAAACCCCCAGATCTGCCCTAGAACAACACCTGGCCTACATTATGTCCCCAGAAATTATTTCTGCCATCACAGTATTCAACAAAACCTTTTCCCTCATTAATAATCTCTCAATCACTTATCAGTCTACCAATGCCCCCCTTTGGACCATTGTAGGTCAATTAAGGGAAAAAGCCCTTGACAACTTATACCACCTTGGGTTTGGTCATATGATCAAACATATCCTTCCCTACAGCACCATTGCCAAGATAATCACTACCATTGCCCTCAACCTCATTGTTGACAAACAATGAGCCTATCTCTATGGCCACCCAGCTTTTATTCCCCACATTCCCCCATCCCTCACTGACTTCTTAATCCCCACCCACCCTTTTTGTTCCAACCCTATCACACCCCCACCTCCCTATGAGCTGCGGCCATGCTCATGGACTTATCCTGGCACAATCCCCCCACTACCCACTTGTCCCGCCATGTCTGTTCCCCCACCCCACATCCAAACACAGGATATGTCCTCTCAGACTCAAGGGCTACGACCAACTGGGCTGAAATACCAGTGCCTCCTCCCTTCCATACCAACACCTCCCATTGTAACCAGTGCCAATGCATTGGCCATAAAACCCTTGATTGTAGATGTCACTGTTGTGACCACTGCAAACACCATACCCCAGGACACCCTCGTTGCTCTTGCCCCCATTGCCCCTGCCCCCAATGCACCAATTTGTGGAGAGCTGACTCCAACAACATCCCCATTATCAACCACTGTGGATGTGAAAAATGTGGCTCCCCCCATGGTCACAATCTCAACTGCGAGGACTACTACACCAGCTGGCAGGACAATGGGTGGGGAGAAGAAGTCACCAATGAAGATGTTACCTTTGACTAAAGCAAATCCAGTGGCTTTGCCATACAAAGGGGGTAATGTTATGATTCATAGTGATCCCCTATCTTTTCTCCATTCTTTACCTTACTCTCTTTCTCAGTCCTCCTTTGATTCTATATCTATGTGACATGGTAACATTGACCTCCCATTATATTCTAGATTTTCTCTTATCTATTCACACCTTCTTTCTATATTTACTTAGAGATCTCTGATCCTTTCCTATGCATTCCCACTTGCACAGCCCACACTATTTATTCCTCTATTTTCCCTTCATCATTCATATAGCCTCTGATTATAGCACCTTCACACAGACTTGCATAGGATTATACTTAGATCACAAAGCCATACAGCTGTCCTCTGACTCCTGGTGACTCAGTATGACTGGCACCTCATAGTATAAGTACTAGCCCTCATGTACTGTATTTTTCCAAGCAATTCCTACCTTAGGTTTTTGCCTTTAACCCACAGTCCTCCTCTAAGTCATCCCTAAGCTAGGCCTTAGTGCCTCCTCATTGTTGTCCTTTGTCCTTAGCCACCCAGAACCTCTGTGATCCTTCTGGGCTACCCTTGACATCATCTGACATAAGAACATGCCATTGTCCACCAGAACCCTTAGTCTTCATTTTTGAAGTCCCTGACTTACATTGGTACATATGTAACCCTCAGCTCCTGTTCTTGACCTAGGTGATTATTGTTAGGTCTATGCTTGTTCCTACCCAGGCCAAGTGCAACAATGTCAATGTTACTGTGTCACATAGATATAGAATCAAAAGAACACTGTGAAAGGGAATAAGGTAGCAAAGAAAGAAAAGATAGGGGTTCTGAACGAATTGTAACAATTTCTGCAGCACCCTTTCAAGCACTTGACATCCAAAATTTTGGCAGCATAAACATGTTAGATTAAATAACTTATTTTATCAGAGCAAGAAAATGTCAAATCTTTCAGATGCATTGCATATCATTTCAAAAAGAAAATATGTTCACATCAGGAAGAGTAATTGGACACTCATCAGGTACTCATTGGGCATATAGTGAATGCTCAGTAGGCAGTGAGTGTTACTCTTACAATTCATCAGGGACACCTATCTTTTTCTTTATTATCATCATCTTTTGACTTTCTTCATCTGTGACACAGCATTATTGATTATCCTTTATGCTCTGGAATTGGCTTTTTCTATTCTCAAATCTCTTCTATCACAAGGTCCATTTTTCAATAATGTTAGCATAATCTAAGATGTTATCTTAAACATTAGTTTCAATTTTGTTTCTTTTTCTTAAGCATACTGGATCCAGATATAACAAAACAGTATCTTAAGTGTGCTTATTAATAACTTTATCATACAATGCATACCTTATCTGAACATTATCCAAAACAAGATTTGGCATTCAGTTAGCATCACATCTATATTTTGTTATCCATTACTTAACCATACTGGATCCAGACATAACAAAACATCATCTTAAATAAACTTATCAATAACTTCATTATACAGCACATATCTTATCTGAACATAATCTGAAACAAGATTTAGTAATTAGTTAGCATAACATTTATATTTTGTTATCCATTATTATATCATAATATCAATGGATATATAGTGTACTTATGCTAATATTATGTGAATACTCTGTTATAATATTTACTGGTTTTTGTCAAAAAAAAAACACTGCTGTCAATGGACACAGTGTGGCACAACTGCAAAAATGAGCATATTGCATGAAACTGATGGTTACATGGGACTGTTTGATGTTCCTCAGGCACTTCATGACCTTGTTGCATCTTCCACCCATAGTTGGGTCTTGATGCCCTCTAAGGTTCTCTCCATGCCAATGACACATCACAGGTGAACTTATTTGCCCTGTCACTCCAATGACAAGAGTGGCTCAACTTGAGCCACAAAGATATCTCCACATCAGGGTTTTGGTGAGGGTCTGATATTCCATTATATAACATTATCTTGCAAAACATGTCTATCTTAACAATAATTCTGACATATCAAAAGATAATACTATTTAATACTAGGGAAAGTTTATGAATATGAGCAAGCCAAGCACAATGCTATTACAAATCATTTTATTCCATATTTTGTGTATTGATCATTCATGTCATAAATTCAATCTTGGTCATCAACACTGTCATGATGTTATTTCAAAGGCAAGGGATTTTCACAGCAGATGGAATGATAGGTTTGCTCAAATGTGTCTTGTTTTGTTACATTCCCAGCAGCAGCAGCCTTGCAGTTCTTTTAGCCTGGTCCAATATTGGTACTAGTTGGTCATCTTTGGCTAGAATGTCACAATAGATAATCTAATCACTGAATTTGTATGCTAATCCTCACAGCCATTGATTCCATTAAGATCCCACTCAGAGGGCAGGTAATTTCCACATCTGATGTAAATGCATAATATACCTGTTCACTGTATGACTCACTTTCCTACATGCCCCACTACTGGCAGTCTTCAAGTTTTTATCATTGTGATGCAAGTAGGTACTGATTTCCATGCCATATCCCTCATGGTTAGTTCCTCCAATTGTAGAAGGCTTTCAAATTGGTCAAACTTCTCAAATGTTAGCACTATGAACTATTGTCAAATCTATTTTAGAATCAACCAAAAGTCAATCACTGATATTCCTGATCTTAGCTAACATTATTTTTAAATACTACCCTTTGTTTGAATTTTTGCAACCATTTCTCAATTATATCTAATTGAGTTAGATGGCCATCTGTATTAGTAAACTGTAAATGACCACATGTTTGAGCACAGATGTTTATGTGGCAGTTCTAGAGATATTTTAATGTTGAATGTAAATGGATTCAGGATTCAAATGACCTCTCATACATCTTATCCACTTCTTTCCTGATTATTTGCCCTGATGATCCTTGCCACTCCTACCATTGTACCATATATGATTACTTCTGGCTTCTTGTGCCACTTGATCATTTCCACCAATGATACTACCCATGCCAATATCTTGTCATGGTGTGCTTTAGAATGTCATTTCCATATTGTTTGTGTTTTGGAACAGATCAAACTTTTTGCTACAGGTGATAACTTGTGTTGTTGTGTCTTTGCTGTCCAATTTCTCCCCTACAGCTACCCTGGCTCATATCCAGACTACTGTACATGTAAACCTGTGAAGTTATCTCTCTCTGCAAATGCATGTCATCAATATTATATAGCTATAAATTTACAATTACATGTTATGATGCAGTTGACTGCTTATCTGGTTCCTATTATGTCATATTGAACTAATATAACACTGCAACCACAGCAAGGGTAATGTCCAAAAAGGTGCTCTATTCAGTCAATCTATGAAAACATGTGTCAATAAGAAAATTATGCAAACTGTACTATTCAAAGGATCTATGAATGCAATGTACTGGCATGATACTTCATATGCCCTCAATTTTGCTACCATCCCTGATCTCTACATGCTTTTGACAAATCCTGGCCAAGGCACTCAACTTCAGTATACAAAGGAAACACCTGGCTGTTGGGATGCTCAGCACATGCTACTACAAAAATAGGGTATATACTGATTCCACCATGCCATGAGTTGATCAACTTCATCCTTCTCTTCAGAGTCATCAAGTAGCTCTAGAACACTATTGTAAAACCCCTTGGAGTCCATTGTGAGATCCAATTAGGAGAATACTTGGGCAGAACTAAGTGTAAACTGAACCTGGAAAAATGCACTGCTCAGTATGCATTGATCAAGTTACAAGTGCAACAAACCTGCATTGCAATGTATGCAATTGATGCCATTGTGACAGATCACATACCATGGATGTGTTATGATTCACCAGAACCCCATATCTTTTCTTTCATCATTACCCTTTTCTCTTTCTCAGTCTTCCTTTGATTTTATATTTATGTGACACAGTAACATTGACATCCTGCCATGCTCTAGACTTTACTGTGTCTATTTATGCTTACTCTCTATTTTTACATAGAGATCTCTGATCATGTTCCCTATGCATTCCCACTCACACAGCCCATTCTATTTATTTTCTCACTCTCCCATCAGCACTCACATAGCCCTTGATTGCAGTCCTTTGCATAGGATTATACTCAGATTGTGTAGCCTTATGGCTATCCTCTGACTTTAGATGACTTGTTATGACTAGCATCTAAGTAGTATAAATACTGGCCACTCATGTACAGTATTTTCTTTAAGCAATTCCTACCTTAGGTTTTCACCTTTGCTTCCTTGTCCTCCTCTGAGTCTCCTCTAAGTTTGGCCTTAGTGCCTCCTCATCGTCATATTCATCCCTCACCTACCTGGAACCTTTGCAATCCTTCCAGTAGTCCTTAACATCATCTGATGTAACCCTTGAACCTTCATCCACCAGAACCCTTCATCTTCATTTCTGGAAGTCCCTGACTTACATCAGTATGTAACCCTTGACCCATCCTTGACCTAGGCAATTACTGCTAGATCTATGCTTGTCTCTACCCAGGCCAAGTGTAACAGGATGTGAGCATTTCCAGATCATGTGGCTTTTGGGAGCTACTCAACCAAACTTGGCAAAGTAAATATATGTTTGAATGCCTATCAAACAGCCAATTAAATCATTCATGCTGTTAGAACACTATGCTCACTGACACAAGCAAACTGCTTCATAGCAAGCCATTTCACAGATCTTCAGGATTGTACTCATACATAGTTTACATATAATAATACTGGCCACAGGTTGCCTAAAACCTGTATTTGTCCATTGACAAGTTTTAACCTCATCCTGGAGGTTCATATGTTAGTTTGATCATGGTATGTTATGCAAACACATACTTGGAGTTTTCCCAATCAAGGCCAGCAGGACACAAAAGTACACCAGTGCATTCATGATTGAAGCCATGAACAGTTTTCACATTTCATAGGATGTGAGGGCTTGGGGTTTGCCCTCTTGGGGTAATCCAATCAATGACCACCACTTTCATGCTTTTTGTATTGTCTGCCCTTGCACCATTCACACTTCTCTGGATCTGTTCCAGGATGTTAGTATGTAAATGCAGATAAGAGAAATACATAGAAAATGTACAAAATCAGCAATTGCAATCACTTCCTATTTACTTGCTTCCATGAGTTGATCCTCTAGCCCAGGTACCATTTTCAGTAGCTTGCAAACACCAAGTACTCATTGCACACACTGTGTGAGGGGTAAGGTAAAGAGATAGTAACTATTACATGGCTAGCGTGTCATGTACTCTTTTGGGTGTGCAGTGCAACAAATAAGGGAATTACAGCATGAGACTTACTGTTGAGCAGAATTTAGACTTGGTGAGAGTAATAGTACTTGGGTGAGCACTAGATTGAAGAGAGAAGTAGATAGGAGAGCAACAGAGAGGGATCTTATTGTGCTAGTGTATTTACTACATTTCAGACTGTATTTATAGTAGTAATTCAATCTGAGCTTATTCTTGAAGAATGTTAACTCAGATGACATGCACAGTCAATTGTGCAATCCACAGTAAGTATAAGTCTATATGATTTGTAAGGGTGATCAGTAGTAGCATGATCAGTAGTAATGATTAGTAGTTAACAACCATTAGTTTATACTATGCTTTAGTTAATTAGTTATGTAGTTTTAGTAGTTACATTAACTAATCAATAGATTTCATCACTCCCCATCATTCAAAAGAATTGTGATGTGAAAGTGCAAACCATGGGAATTTTCTCACAGACTTTCAAAAAAGCTTGTAAAAGGTCACTGGATGTGCCATTTCCACTATTAGACAGCCAAAAGGATGTTCTATTAGCTTTAAAGCTAATTAATTGTATTGTTTGGTTGTAGTTGTGTACAGCCACAGAAAAAATAGACAAAACACAATTTAGTGAACACTGAAACTCATGCCTGTCATGCCTCAGGGCCAACATGACCAAACAAATGGCTGGGCCCTATACATGGGGCTTGTTACATTTCACTTCTATGTATGATAGACTGGCCTGACCTGGTATCTTCTATTTCCTTAGAGTGCTCTAGAACATACAACATGTTCACCACACATCATTCATTTCCATTTTCTATTCTTGTTATCTTTACTTTTGTTCTCAAGAAATGTTCTATCTTTGTTTGCTTAGTAACAAACCTTCCATGGCATTCCATTAGTTTCCATTTCTCATAGTACTTAAGCCATTGTTATACTTGATGTATCCTCAGCTTAGTCCTGCTCAATCTTACCTCAATTCTCTGAAACTCTTTGAACTCCTTTGTCAACTTCTTTGTTGGACAACCTCTTTGAATCTCATCAACTTCTGTTGTCAACTGAATCCTTGACCCTCCAGCAAGCCTCTTTGTCCATATATCCTTTAACCCTTGACTTCATTGTTAGTTCTTTGAGCCTATGCTTGTTCCTACCTGGACCAAGCATAACAAAAGGACTAAGCTCCTCTTTTTAGGCTACCATTGTTGTAGTTCCCATCATTTCCTCCCCTCGAACACCCAGAGCCCTAGAAAGGGCATTATGATGCTTTTATCAAGTTCCCTCAGAATCCCCCCCTTCCACTAAACATTCAAACAAAGATTTCGATGTCCCTCTTGACTCCCTTGAACAAGAAGAAACTCTTGTCCTAGCCCCAGACACCTCTCTCAGGGTACCTATGCCACCTCTCCCCACCCCCACTGTAACCAGACTCCTCCTCCCTTCCCAACCCCCCTCTGCCCCCACTCCTCCTCAACAATTCATTTCCTCACACCCACTCCTCCCCTTCCTTCCCCCACAACCACCTCACTCCACCATGATGATAAAACCAGTCAAACTCCACATTGGCACCCCTGAATACTTCAATGGTGACTATGCCAAAGCCACAATCTGGTTGGACTCTATCCAAACCTATCTCCTTGTCAATGAAGAAGTCTACACCACTGACACTAAGAAGATTGCCTTTGCCCTTTCATATATAACTAAAGGAGCTGCCCTTACTTGGGCCTCCTCTTTCCGAAAAACTGCTCTTGGACCCAACAAAGGTTTTGGAACCTATGAAGACTTTATAAAGTCATTCAACACCACCTTTGAACACAAGGATACCACTGCCCTCTCCATCACCTGGCTCTCTACCACTAAAATGGAAGGAAAACCCTCTCTCTCCAACCTCACTAAGTACATCTCTGAATTCTGAAACCACATCCAAATCAGTGGAATCACTGACCAAAACATCCTCATCAGATACTTCTCCACTGGCATCTATGTCAAACTTATGCACCTCATCATGTCTATGGACACCATCCCCACCAAAATCAATGAGTGATACACCAAAGCCACCCACTTCCTCACTCAATGGGGAAGGGCAGACAACATGGCAAAATGAGGCAAGACAAACCTCCCCTACCACTTGTTCACCTCCTCCTCCTCCTCCTGCACCCAGAAAGACCCTAATGCCATGGATATCAATGCTATCAAAGTGTCCAAGATAACCCCAGAAGAATGAAAATGCTGTATCACCAAAGGATTTTGTTTCCACTACCACAAACCTGGACAACTTTCAGGTGAATGCCCCCACTTCCCTTCTCAGCCAAAGAAAACTGGAGAAAGAAAAGTTAGAAAGGTTGAAGAAATCCCAAGGCTAGTAGAAGTTGAGGATGATGACAAAGAAGAAACTGTGGCTAGAATCTCCTTTGCTTCACCCAATGAGGATTTTTAGAAAGGAGACCTTCCCCAATGCAAGGCTCTCCCTCTTTTACATGCACC